>JAIMZG010000364.1:0-158788 GCA_020466075.1 Colletotrichum coccodes
GAAATGTGGATTAAAAGAGAGGAAGGGGGTGACTTTTTGAGAGGAGGCGAGCACACGAGGAGAGAGGACGACGTCAAAAAGGAAGTGACGCGGGGAAAGGTGGAGAGATATCCACACAGCTTTCTACTCCAGCGACGGACACGGGAAAGCCACAGGGTGTGGGGATGACTGGGACCGGGGGTCGTTGGGGAGAGACGAGACTCGTCCGGGCCGGAACATCACCGAGGCTTAAGTTGGCTGGCCATTACAATTGTTTCCCCCTTTCACGGACAGTCTTTGGCTAGTGACGGTCTGCAGGACACTCGTTCCAGGCAACATACGGTTAAGCTTTTTCTATATAAATGGCAATCTTTCTATTTCGGATATCCCGATTGGAGCAAGTCGCTTGATCGTGTGCTGGAAAGTTCATCTCAGTGTTGAAACAACCGAGCCTCACACCCTGCGCACATGTCAGCGTTGCGGAACGAGCACTTTCCAAGACTTGCTGTTATCGCTTTCAGAGTCCAACACGGGGTTCTCGACCGCTTCAGCTCGTCTGGAACACACGTATATAACTCCCAGAACGCGGCGTTCGCCTGCATCTCTGTCGGGCGCGCTAGCGCATGATATAGTTTGGCTTCGTGTCCGGGGCGTTGGAGGTGTTCTGGTAGCTGGTCGGCGGCGATGCACGCCAAAGCCACTTGGGAACTGGGGTCGGGGCGGCGTCGGACGAGCTCCCTTGGCGTTTCTTCCTGGGAGAATCGAGGGTACTGGAACCGGGAGGAATATCGTTGCACCGCTGTTCTTCCCCCTTGGTACAGGATAAATCGTTGTTGATGATGAATCACGGGTTGATATAGTAGGAGACCGCAGGAGGTACGTGTACTCCTGAGCTAGGATTCGGTAGTCTGTGTTTCAGTGGGCAGAACATATTCTGCTGGCTATAATGCCTTCAGTGATGTCATGGTAGTAAAACTTACTCATATCGTCGGGAATAACGCTTTTGGGATTACCATTCAGGTAATTCAGGTAGGAGCTAGTTAAGGGATTTGAGATGTTGATCGTATGCTTATAGTCGTCTGTCGCATCGTACTGTATTTGCCGTTTTATGATCTTGTCAATCGTCTGTTGACTGCCCTTGTTATCCGCCTCTCTAGGCTCAAAAGCGATAGAGTCGTTAGGTAAGAGATCGAGTTCATCACGCATGGAAGCATAGCCGACCGCGGCACAAAACCGTCTGGTTTGATACCTCAAGTCGGGATAGCGGCAGAACAGTTCTGGTAGGTCTGTTTGCTTGTTGGCTCATACCAGGTGCAATATAGTTTTGAGTCCTCTGTCGGCCTGTCAAACGTGATGCCATCGTACGCAGTCAAACTTGCGCTCCTTCTGAGAGTCCATCTCGGTTCTCTCCATTCTTCATCGGAACCCGTAATCTTGGCGTGGCAGATTAGTTTTAAGTTCTATATAAAGCAGTCAGTGACGTAGGGTAGATGTAGAAGATATAGCAGAAGCGCCCACAAGGTGTGCCAAGACAATGCAGCCCAGCACAGTTTGGCTTCAACCGACTGGTAACCATCTTTGGCTCTGCTGGCCATCTTTCCAAACCGGAAAACGTCAAGACTAGTCCAGATAGGTGGCGGCCGTGGGGCGGTATCGTTGTCGATAAAAGTAAAGACCATGTGTGAAGAGCAATTTCTGGAATGAGCTGGTTATGGCCATACAGTAAGGCATGGCCGTACGTGGTTTGCCGACAACGCGATACTACTTGCATCATGTTGCATTTGACCTTTATGCAGTTAACACCAGCCTACATGTGCGAACCGTCGAGAGTTTCATCGAAGACATCACTCGACATTCAGCTGACCGGGAACGGAACTGAACAAGACTTGAAGCCACCTGGGTGAAATTTGCGTTGTGCCTGGATGAGTGACAGAAAGGCCATCCAAGTTAGCGCTGTTCAGGCCATGACTTGACATGGCATGGAGGAAGCTGCCACGCTAGAACAATTCGATAGCTCTTAAAACCCCTTCGGGCCACTAGAAGCGAAAGAAAACCACTGGTTGTTCAATATTAGTTGGCTAGGCTTGTCGGCACAGCCGAGGTGTCGAGTTTGGCCTTTTTTGATCTGGTTCTGTAGTAGTTGTGTTACCAGTGTGAAAGAAGGATTGGAATTGGCCGGCAACTTGGTGCAGAGATGTGTTGGAGCAAGATCCACTTAATTCGGGAATGATGAATTCCCGTGTCCATATGAGGTAGCCGGGGGCATAAAGTACCGTCCGCGAAGGAAGGGTGAGATTGCGCCGCGCCGCCATGCAGAAGGATTCGAGCATCACACGAAACGCGTGGCTGCCAATTCATATCACTTTTATCGGTAGCCATCGTGCCAAATCTCATACGCACGGCCAGCCGGAATTGATCTGTTGTTTCCCCGAGCAAAACGATGTTGATGGGCCAAGGTTTCATTCAAAATGAGTCGAACATTGTCTCCATCAGAAAGCATGTGCCCCTGCAGAGTTGCCAACTCAGACATCGCGATGCTAACACATCACGATCACAGTACGCCAACATCAAAGGCTCGATGATTGCTGGATGGCGATCCACGGTAAAGTTTACAACGTATATGAGTCACTTCCACTTCCAAATTAATGACACGAAACTTACAAAGATTTGTGGCATTGGGCAGATCACCGCATTTCTCCCCTGCCACCCAGGCGGTAAAGCCATCCTCCTGGAGAACGCAGGCAAAGATGCGACCACTGCGTTCGACGCAGTGCACCCGATTGAGATTCTGGAGGAGTATTTGAAGCCCGAGCAGAAGATTGGGATATTTGAGTCCACCATCGAAGAAACGTTCCCGAAAGAGGAGAACCCACCTCCGGACGTGCCTTCGAAGCTGCCGCCATCTCAGAGTGAACAAGACCGCACGCCTCCGGTGCCTCAAATTATCAGCATATCCGAAATGGAACAATATGCTCTGAGGAAGTTGAGCCCCAAAGCCGTCTCGTACTACGCATCTGGAACAGACGACGAGATCACCAAGATTGGAAACGGTACAATCTTTCGTTCCATTCTCTTGAGACCGCGAGTCTTTGTCGACTGTACCCGGTGCTCTCTTTCTACTAATATCATCGGAAACCCGGTCGGCCTGCCCATCTATGTCTCCCCCGCGGCCATGGCTAAACTGGCACATCCGGTAGGCGAAGCCGGCATCGCAGCAGCGTGCTCAAAATTTCAGGGACTGCAGATCATCAGCAAAACGCGTCAATGTCTCCCTCGGCGATTGTACAGGCCGGGCCAGACGCGACGTTTGCTTGGCAACTCTATGTCCTGAAGGATATAGAGGCAACAGAGAGAACGCTGGCTCAGATCCGAGGCATTCCTCAGATCAAGTTCATCGTGCTTACTCTCGATGCCCCTTTTCCCGGAAAGAGAGAGCCAGACGAACGGTTCAAGATGGCCGAGGTCGCGGGAGGAGCGCCGCCGCAGGTATGGGGGACGGAATCGGGTCTTACTTGGAAAAAGACTCTGGGGTGGCTCACCCAGCACACCTCACTTCCGATCGTGCTGAAAGGCATCCAGACGCACGAGGACGCGTATGCGGCGACTCTCTTCCCGAGTGTCAAGGGCATCATCATCTCGAACCACGGAGGACGGGCTTTGGATACGACGATGACGCCGGTTCAGGTGCTTTTGGAGATTCGAAAATTTTGCCCCCAAGTCTTTGACAAGATTGATGTCTTGATCGACGGCGGCGTGAAACGAGGTACGGATGTCGTCAAGGCGTTGGCACTGGGAGCCAAGGGTGTCGGAATCGGCAGGGCTGCGCTGTACAGTTTGGCCATCGGTGGGCAGGCGGGAGTCGAAAGGGCGTTGCAGAGCAAGTATAGGCCAATTGTGAGTTGCTGTAACCGGAAGCTGACCAAGCGTTTAGTCCTCGCCGATGAGACGGTCACTGCAATGAGATTACTTGGGGTTGAGCGAGTCGACCAACTTGGACCGAGACACGTAGGCTTAATCCCCTGAAGGATTCGCATGGTTCATCTTCGCGATGCAACAGTAGCTAATAGAATTGTGGACAGATCAACACGGATGGGTTGCAATCACGGCTCTACAGCGGGCCATCGGGCCTTGAGGAGATAGACAGGGAGTTGAAGTCCAAACTGTGATTGTGCGGGTAGTAAACCGTTACAAGTTACAGCCAAGTTAAAGGTAAAAATTGAATCACATGAGCATCCCAAGGCTTAGACCGCCACTGTGTGTCACATATGAATAGCTATCATGATGCGTTACCATTCGAAAGCTGAACAAAGTGATAATGACACGAGGATACTGACGAATTACGGTTCAGCAAGTCATTAGGCGTAGGAAACTGAGTTTCTACTAGAATGTTCTTGCTCATTGTGTAGGAAAGATTAGGCACAAGGTTGAGATCCAAATATCTTTTGTACATATGCGCGTACTCAGTACTCAAGCATAAATGCCTCGAAAGCAAGCATGCTTCCTGCCTGTCGCCTCAGCCAGTCAAACAGCTCATCGAAGAATGTCTCTCCGCGTCTAGGCTTTGGCAACGGATTTACCCCTGCCGGCTTCCAGGCGGTCGATCGAACATGAGAGTGATCCAGCCCTGGGCGATACTGCTGACTTTTAGCCTCCTGGGGCCCCACTCCCTCTTGGAAATGTGATGTGATAAGACTGGTCTTGGCCGTTGTCTTTGTTGAGCGACTGCGCTGTTCTGTATCCGGACTGGAATCGAGACACGAAATGAGAAAGGCCAGAGACCTAAATCGCCGGCTTAGGCAGCCCAGGTCAATGTGGGTTGCAGGGACAAGGAAAAAGTAAGCTACGACTGTGACTAGCCTCACCGACCCGAAAGAGTTTCTGCTCTCGTCATCCTCTAGATCACCAAAACTTGGGCAGATTTTCTTCGGAAATTTTTACAAAGAATAATCAATTGACCTTCTTTTACCGCCGCCTACTACTGCGACTCTTTATTCGACATACCCTCACGCTCATTCTCCGTCCCTGCATTGCTCATCCCGATATCGCGTTGGTAGCAGACCCTGAGTAGTGCATTTGTGTATGCTTCAAGCTCGAATCAACAAGGATTGTCCGCTTTGGATGTCCAGATGGTTGCTCGTCGCGTGCTTGCTCTCATGCTGTTGGGCATTTTGGAATATGTCTCAGCAGCACAGCAGACGATCTCGGAGAGCATCCCTAGCTGCGCTGTAAGCTCCTCGTGGTCTCCCTGACCACCCCAGTTCAAGTTCAATTGATATTTATCGTCCCCAGATCACATGCATGGTGCAGGCGTTATCCCAGACGACATGCGCTCTCACCAACCAGACATGTCTATGCGTCGACCCCGCGTTCAACGCAGCCGTGGTACCATGTATTAGATCCGCCTGTACCGTCCGGGAAGGCCTTGGTGAGTTGGAGAGGACGTTCAGCGATATCATCAAGGGCTAACAAGCTGAAGCGGTTGCAAACGCGACATGGTCACAATGCGGATTCCCCAGCAGCGATCAGTCAGCCTTGATTCACTGGGTAGGCGGTGCTATCATCGTCCTTGAGGTTATTTTCATGGTCATGAGGCTCGCAGCCAAGGCGACGAAGCTTTCGACTTGGGCCAACGACGATACGGCCATCGTAGTCGCATTCGTGAGTTATCTTCTTTGCACCTATGCGCTCTCTTGTTCGTGTTTTAGTGTTGACTAACTGTTCCAAGGCCTTGGCTGTCGGCCTCTATATCGAGATATTGTTTTGTGAGTTCACTACCTACATAGTATTGCAGTTGTGTTACTCACACACCAGGTTGGCAGTAACCCTGAATGCGGGACTGGGGAAAAATGCCTGGACGCTCCATGATTATGAAATCACGTATTTCCTCAAGGCATGATTCCTGATGTCAACACTTATCAAGAAGAGCCCAACTGACTGTCGATAGATTATGCTGGCATTCGAAATAGTCTATATCCTCGGCCTTGCCGCCGTCAAGGCATCAATTTTGTTCTTCTTTCTGAGAATCTTCCCAGGAACAGGTTTTCGCCGAAGTGTCTGGGCTGTACAGATCGTCAATGCTCTCGTTGCGATATCCTTCCTGGTTGTCTTCACTGCTCAGTGCCAGCCGTTTTCATATTTCTGGAACCAATGGGATGGTGAACACGAGGGCAAGTGTGTGAATTTTAACAAAGCTACTCTCGTCCACGTGGCACTCAACATTGCCCTCGATGTCGTCATGCTCATATTGCCGATCACGCAAATTTACAAGCTTCAAATGGGAATGAAGAAGAAGTTGGGTGTGATGATGATGTTCCTTGTCAGTATATTGTGAGTTGCTGTGCTCCTCACCCGTGAAGCAAACGGTGGGCTGATATGGCGATTAGTCTCACCATTGTGAGCTGTCTTCGCATCAAGAGTTTGGCGGAGTTGGGGCCGAAAACGAATGCGACGCGTAAGTCAATTGTTGCACCCGCTGTCTATTACACCTCCGCCTAATCCTTTTGTGTAGGCGACTCGGTAACAGTCATTCTCTGGGCGTATGTTGAACTCGGTGTGGGCGTCATGGTCGCTTGTATGCCCAGCGTGTGGCAAATTCTTAGGACGATTTCTTCTAAGGTGGTTCGGCTTTCGACCACAATGGCTTCAAATGCTGGCTCGCTGGCACCAAATAATCGCACAATGACACTGCCAAATGTCGAGCGTGAAAAGCTCCGCAACACATCTGCAGATGCCACGACAACTAGAACCGACTCTGCAGCAACGTAGTATTACTCAGGCACTTAAATCTTCAGCGGGAGATGGCCAGGGGAAGAAGAGCGAACAGAGATTGTTACTATGCGAAACCATTCGCTCGTGTTTAGTTAAAGTGGCTTTTGCCCTTGCGGACAAGATATTGACAATGACTTCGTGTTGCACGTGACGTGATCTTTCCCACTCGAGATGACAAGGGTTGCGTGCCGGTTTCAATACCAAGGCTTGTCGCACTGAAATACTGTCACGGTTCTGAAAACATAGCGTCGGACAAGGCACACGAACATGAAAGGGAGTGGACGAGAACAATCAACGTTGAGTGGATAGAGTCTTACTTTCTATTCTTCTTGGCAGCAATCACCCAACCAAACATTGAAAGGTTGTTAGCTCGGCCTCAAATCATATGAGGTGGACGAAGCTGGGGCGATACGAGTCATCGAGGGCAGTGCTGTATGTTTTTGTGTATCGAAGCATGCGCCGAACACAGCTAAGCGCGAACAACTTCATGCCGTAACTCCAACGATCTCTCCGGATATGTCTTGTCAGCGGGAACAAGTATTTTCGCAACACGACTAACTCATTACTAGGAAGAGGATTTGCAACATGCAGATCCAGCATCTCAAATACCAAGGGGGCTATCGTACGGAAAAGGGGAAAGCAACCCCAAAGCACCCCTGCTTTTCGTCCTTCCAACATGCGTGCCTACAAGGGAAACTAACATGGGTGACAGTCTCATTTCAACAGTAGCTCGTATAATACAGAAGAACGTTCTGCATATGCAGATCTGCTGGGCCAAAGACGAGGTCGGCCAACGACAGGAAAATGAGGTTTATGACTTTTATGCTTTGAGTCTGGGCCGGACCGCCAATTGAAGCCAAGTACTTACCTGAAAGTTTGTGTGGGATATTTCTATCAATAGCCAAAAGCTCCTTAATGTTATAAGATAATGTCGAGAAAAAATATATGCCATTTCGTGGAGTTCTTTCCCCCTCATGTAGTAGTTCTCTGTCAATTTTCAGTCGAAGCACTGGTTTCTTATCATTTTGCACAACCTCGCACTTTCCTCTTTCAGTCTCCAATGCACTAAAGGAAACCATCACATTACATCGGTTTTCCTTGAACCATTGAGTCTATCGCGCTCAGTGCTTTTGCTGATACACCGTTTTCTTCTACCCATTATTAATTTTCGACTAACAATTGATTGTTGTAAGCGTCAAGCGTGCTACGCACACATAAGGACCGACAACACCGAGGCCATTGAAAACGTTCTCTTCTGTGCATAGCGAAATGGTAGTATGGCCTCAAGTAACTTGCAAGGTTCCAAGGCCAGCCAGCATTAATTGGCAGTCGTCTCCGCCGGCCTCTACGACAGTATACGTTATACTAGTCAAAGAAGAACGAAGACAACTTCCCGAGAGCGTTTCGGCAAAGAAAAAAAAACAAGAGAAAAAAACAGTTCAAGCGTTCGGTTTTTGCGACATTTCCAGTCGACACTCGAAAACCGGCAAGAGCCGAAAATGAAAATTATCAATCAAGTTGCATACGGTTTTCCCGGTTAGCCCAGACTGTACCCCTGTCTCTTTAGTCAGCAAATAGATCCTTGGCTGCTGATAAGATAAGCCATGGCCAGACCCGCCCCTCCAGATTTTTTTTCTGATTTGGCACTGGTCAGGTCGCCTCCGTCGAAGATTCCGAAAAGTTTCTTGAAACCTCACGTTTGCGACACCGACCGAATCCACGATGAAGAGAAAGCACACCGAAGATTCCGTGCCTGCGGGCGAAAACGAGAAGCGCGCCAAGACAGAGCAGCCCACGACCACCGCACTCTCCTTCGCCGACCTTGGACTCGATACACGGCTGGTCCAGGCCGTCGCCGCTGAGAGCTTCAAGGAACCGACCCCCGTGCAACAAAAGGCTGTCCCATTGGCCTTAGACGGCAAAGATGTCGTTGCAAAGGCTCCCTGTGGCTCTGGAAAGACTGCAGCATACGTTCTGCCAGTGCTTTCCAGTATTTTGAAGCGAAAGACTGTATGTAGACGCGCTTCCGATCTCTCAATTGAAAACTGCTGACCATTTAGAACGATTCTTCACCCTCCACGACCGCCCTCATTCTCGTACCCACTCGCGAGCTCGCCGACCAAGTCCTCAAAGCGATCGAGCAGTTCTCGGCTTACTGCGCCAAGGAAATCCACGCCGTCAAGCTCGTTGACAAGATCTCCGACGCTGTCCAGCGTTCCTTACTCTCCAACTTTCCCGACGTCGTCATCTCCACCCCCGCCACAGCATGGCGCAACATTGTCTCTGAAGCATTGTCGCTCGACAGTTTGGCGTGCATGGTCCTCGACGAGGCCGACCTCATTCTGTCCTACGGCTACAATGAAGACCTCGAGAATATCGCGAGAAAGCTGCCCAAGGGCGTCCAGTTGATGATGATGAGCGCGACACTTTCGACAGATGTCACTTCGCTGCAAGGAATATTCGGTCGGAAACCTACAGTGCTGGATCTTGACGACGAGGAGACGGAGGGTGACAGTCTATCTCAGTTTGTTGTCAGGTATGATGATCCCACGCACATGTTTGCCCGCTTAGGCGCTAATGATTGGCAGTTGTGGAGAGGACGAGAAATTCCTTTTGGCATTCATCATCTTTAAGCTCAAGCTCGTGAAGGGCAAGTGTCTGATTTTCGTCAACGACGTCGACCGTTCCTACCGCCTCAAGCTATTCCTCGAACAGTTCCAAGTCCGAAGCTGCATTCTCAACTCAGAGCTGCCCGTGACTTCAAGAGCGCACGTCCTCGAAGAGTTCAACCGCGGAGTATACGACATCATTATTGCTTCCGATGAAAAGAGCGCCATGGGTGCGGAGGAGAAGGATGGCGAAGAGGAGGATGACACAGAGCAACGCCAGAAGGAGAAGGAACAGTCCAAGAAGAAGCGCAAATCGAAGCGAGATGCAGAGTTCGGTGTGTCGCGAGGCATCGATTTCAAGAACGTTGCCGCAGTGGTTAACTTCGACCTCCCCACGTCCGCATCGTCATACACACATCGTATCGGACGTACAGCACGAGCCGGTCGGACAGGCATGGCTCTGTCCTTCTACGTCCCGAGCGAGCTGTACCGCAAGCACTTGCCGACGAGCATAGAGACGGCCGAGAACGACGAAAAGATTCTGGCGAGAATCAAGAAGCAACAAGCAAAGCAAGGCAAGGAAGTCAAGCCCTACAACTTCAAAAAGGAGCACCTGGATGCTTTCAGATACCGTCTCGATGACGCGCTGAGAGCGGTCACCAAAGTCGCAGTCCGCGAGGCGCGTATGAGAGAGCTGAAGCAGGAGCTTCTCAAGAGCGAAAAGCTGAAGAGGTACGTGCCTCCCACCTGCAGGTTCTCGACTGTGCGGATGCGAGATTTGCCATCGGGTTACTATGAGTTTTATTGACACATCCTAGATACTTCGAGGAGAACCCGACCGAACTGCAGCACCTGCGGCATGACGGAGAACTAAGAACAGCCAGACAGCAGCCTCATCTGAAGCATATTCCTGAATACCTGCTCCCAAAAGAGGGCAAGGACTCGCTCACAAAGAATGACCTCGGCATGGTGCCGTTCCGGAAGGTCGGTGGTAAGCAGAGGAGAAATAAGGGCAAGCCAGGGCGCAAGAAGATTGGAACGCGGAAAGTAAACCCCTTGAAGACTTTCAAAGCACGGAGGAAATGAGCAAAGGTCTTAGTTATACCCTGACGTAGTCGCCTGTAGATATTAATAGAGACTTGCCATATTCCCCAAGCATGAGCGGCTGTTGTCGATTGACCTGCTGAGCCGCGCTCCAATGATACCAGTCTGCATCTGATCCGGGAGCACCTGAATGCATCTCTAGCCGTTATGTGTGAGCCGATGTTCCAAAGCTCATGCTTTTTTGCTTCTCACCCACGCGATCAATCCCACATGGCATCCGTGCCTAGGTTTGACCAGACGTGCCGCCAGAACCGCCTTCGGCTCTCAATTCCATGTTACCAGTCTCTGTTTGGGGACGAGCACCATCCCATCTGCTGATTCAATATCTCACTGGAACCTCACCATCCTCAATGATGGGACGCTCGCAAGATACAGTTGGGCCGGCAGGAGCATCTGCTTCGGGTCTCGCTCCTGTAAGAGCCTAGTGTTTGCGGCCAAGGCTTGCGCTCCCGCTTCAATCGGGTGTCCAAGAGGAGTTCTTGCCGTCGGAGCCAGCGAGAAGACAGGACAGACTTTGGATTCGCTGCAAGTCATCGGGAATGCGGTCCCAAGTATGTTGGCGACAATCACCTGACATCGCGGAGGTGAGGAGGCGATTGCAGAATGTTTGAGACGGGCCATGCGCGTATGCATTAGCGAGCGTTTCGCACTGACTCGCTCCTTCACCTCGTCTCCGACCTTGCGAGCCTGCATCGCGCACCTCTACTCCGACGAATCGCGAACGGTTCCGAGCTGTCCTCGCGAAGCTTGTGGCATCGCGGACTGGTCCGTAGCATGGACGGAGCGTCGAGTCGCAGGCATCGCGGACGTGGGCCGGTTCCCGATTCCCGCGACGCAACATGGAAGACAGCTCTCTGTATGCTATGGTTCGTGAGAGGCGAGCCTCGCGGTAACTGCGCGCCTCGGCGTAGCGCATTACTGCGGTGTTTGGATATGATACACCCGCAGACCCAAGAAGGATATATTGACTCAAGGCTGTCCCTGGGGTTTGTGACATCTCGAGCTGTGCCGCAATCTGTCTGACATATCGCCTGAGGACCCACCAACATCCAAAAAGCTCGACTCTCCCCTTTCAATCTAGCGTCTCGACTGTCTCACTCACAGGAAGACCCAAGCCATCAGGCCATGAGTCCCGCCGGCACACCGCTGCACTCACAATGCACATATTCACTACTGGACATTGAGAAAGCCTGGGATATGGCGCGGACAGACACTTTCGCCGGGGCGGCCATCTACGTTCCGATTCACCTCCGGTACACCTATGATCCGGTAGTTCTAGGTCTCTATTGTCCACACGCGTGGCAGATACCATCAAGCAAGATGCGAGAGTTCTTCAATCGCCACATCACCGACGCTGCCTCACGATCACGTTCTTCCAACCTCATTGAGACAAGTGTTCGGCCCAAGTCTAGCACACTCTCGCCATGCCGGATACTAGATATTGGCGTGGGCACCGGCTACTTCCTCAAGCACGCACCCATACCGGCGGGGGCCGAGGTCTACCTCGTCGACCTCAACCCTGCAGCGCTTCATGCCGCTAGGTCACGGACGTGGAGGCGCACCCAAAAACGACTTGCGAGACCTTCGTTGCCGACTTCTTGGACCCGGAAGGGAACGGTCTGCACTGCAGCAACCTAGGCGGCGGCTCCTTCGACGCCATCTCGACGACGATGCTGCTCCACTGCTTGCCGGGGCCCCCTGCCAGGAAGGCCGAGGCATTGGTTAGCCTGCGCCATCTCCTCGCCCCCGGCGGTACACTGTTCGGAGTGACGATCTTGGGGCGCGGTGTTAGGCATAATTTCTGGGGGAAGCAGCTAATGTTTTGGCATAATTTGCTGGGTATATTTGGGAACACGGAAGACGACGTCGAGGGCTTCGTCGGACCGCTAAGGCAGGTGTTTGAGGATGTGAGGTGGGAGGTGTACGGCACGATGCTCCTGTTCGAGGCCAGGAAACCCAAAGCTAGATAGTTTGGATGGCATGTTCGGGGAATATGACCTGTGTTACAGAGCGGTCTAAACTTAGATGTTATGATGATCAGCGTCTCAAGCAATGTTGACGAGATACGTAGAGAGTAATGACAATACGATGGGCTAAATTAGGTAGAGATTTACGTCAAAGAAGGAATCCTTGAGAACTACCCGCTATTCTGTGAACATCAAGACTGCGACTCATTAGAGTTAATGATGATGCAACCCGATGCCGGCCACGTCAATCTCCGCGTGGCCCTTTTGTGATTGTCCGGCGTAGATCGTCAAAAGCTTGTCGTTGCTATTGATGGGACGAATGTACTCAACTCCACATTGACCCGTGAGTTGCGCCATCGAATCAAGAATCGGTTGGCTTTTATTTGAGGATTATGCATAGGAAATACGGGTATTCAATTTTCCGCTAGAACCTTGTTTCTGTCATGTCAAGCGCTGGTTTCTGTTCGCCGGACCCTATTTCCGCTCTGGCGTCAGGCCCGTGGAAGTCCCAACAGCCATAATGCCTCCATCAGGGAGTACATGAGATCTTTGTAATAAAAGTCAAAACGCTACATGTCACATAATCAACAATCCGCATGCCTCTTTGGAGTAGGAGTTATGACGGGGTCTCGCCCTTGCAGGCAGTCAATATTTCCACACTTTGTCTAGATAATGTTCGTCGCCGGCAGCCAAGACTGGCGTCGTGTAACTATCATTGGCCCCAATATTCGACTTCTTATGAGAGTTTTACGGGATCTGTACGGAGCTACCAGTAACTGCTGCTGAATGTCTCCTTGCCCTATCATAATTCTGCAATACCTCCGTTTGTGTAGTACACTTCGGACTGGGATATTTGATCATCTGAGGGATGATTTCGAGCTCATACCCTGTGTTAGACTTGAGGTTCTTAAAACTGCCTATATAATAATTTAGCTGGGGTTGTTATTTGTAAAACGAAGAAAAAGCCATGGTTGAATCCGGAATCTTAAGCAGCATACTTTGAAGTAGTTGGCAGGCAAACTCCTCCGACTCTGCCACTGGAAAATAGAAGATCATGCTCACCGTATATAAAAACTCGCACCTGGTCATTGATGCTCCTCAAACCGACCAGAAGATAGCATTACTCCAAGGCTGAAGTCCCAGTCTTCAAGACTTACGATTCAGAATCATTGATAGAGATCCCAACCCATGGACTCACCAGTCCATTGTCTGCCGGAAGCGACTTGGTGTCTCAATACAGGCGAGGTATCTATTGAAAGTCTTTCGAACAAGGTAATAGTAATCTCTATTGACCCCAACAATCAGTTGCAATGGTTGAATCACTCGTGGCTTCAGTTACCTTCTGCCATCGGAGACAACCTGTATATACTTCCAAGTGCCGTACGCCACAGACCTTTTGTTTGGGGCGAAGGATGATACAGCCTCGTGAAGTCCCAAACCCATGAGGTTTCGCTGTTTGGAGTGAGCGACACCAGTAGGCTTAACGTGATAACTTCAACAAGCCCAGAAGAACACAGGAGACACACGTAAATACGAAGGGTGACATGTGTGAGAAACGTGTCGTGGATTGTAATCTAAGGAGCTCATAATGACAGGATACAAACAATGGGGGTTGAAAGCAGCTGGCTTCAGAGAAATGAGCATAATAAAAGTGACATGGATGCTCACAATTTTGCCCTCTTCCGTGTCACGACAACTGTGAGTCGCCAAACTTGACTGCAAGTCGAATGTTCTTGCAGGCTGAATGAATCTTGACTGACAACTGTTCCCACGTTACTTATATTTAGAATACAATGGTAGCTTAAGAGTCAAATGACAGGATAAGCCGTCTCAGTAAATATTTCCAGCTGCTAAAATAGATCATTATGTTTAACCAGTTGCGAGCTGAGGTATACTGCGGCCGCAGCAGTCTGAGACAAACAGCAAACCACATCACACTTCCCATCAAAAGACACATCTCGCGCGGGAATGAACCAAACGAGGGAGCTGTGACCAAGGGACTCTCATACAACAGTATTGAAATGATGAGGTAACATGTGCCATCCCAGCTTCCCGCGTAGGCCAAGCCCATTTTACATATTGTGGTAGAATACAGCCTCAGCTAAATCAGCAAATTCAATGCTTCGATTACAAGAGTTCACAGTACAAAAACAAGCTCTGATTTCGTATTGAGTCTGATTTGGCAAGTAGATAGCCGAAGCCTTGGAAAGCATTTTGCTACATCTCTGGATGCAAGAACCCTTGAACTTAGGAACCTTCGTGATATGGCCTTTTCTCCCCTCCTGTTTAAACGAAACAACGCCATGAGCCTGTGGTTTCCGGGGAGTTCCATCGTCTCTCGCGGTCGAATCTGGCTTGGCCTGCGTTTTACATCTGCCCGTAGCCGAGGATTTCTTGTTAGCGGCCCTCTCCTCGCCCGAGTCAAGACTATCCCCACGCCCCCGCTACGGGTGCGGCCACGACCTCCGTACAAATGAGAGGGCAACAGATGAAGAGTAAGTACGACCCCAAGGTGGTCCTTGAATACAATGCCGGGTTGATCAGTGCACCGTTTAGTGTCAGTCTAGTCCAGAAACTCAGGGAGGTTCCGAGCAGAGAACTGAATGAAACTTGCAGAGTCGGCACTTTGAATCAGGCCGAACGCGCTGCTTCTAAGCTCCCTTGGCACGATTACGATAACGAGAGCCTGGAAGCCGCCGGTGGCCTAGGTGCCATTCCAAAAGCTGGCGAAAGGGTAGCCTGACGGATGACTGCCCACTTCCAGGCAACTGAGTCGGCGTTGACTTTTCCGACGGTGTAAAGAAAGTAACGCAAAAGGATCAAAGCGGCGATATGTAATCCCTGATGAACTCGATGACTATTTTCAGCATCGACCGGCCAAGACTGCGGTAGAGGCCGTGACGGCAAAAATGATGAAACAGCTGGATGCAAGGAACATGGCACGTCGTCGGTCAAGTAGTGGCGTGATGGAGAACTCCATCAATCCCTTTGAATTGCTGCATGACCACGAATAAGTAGCCGGACGACGTTCTGCCGCGGAAAAGTGGCCAAAAGGCTTCCCTGAACTCCATAAACGTCTGCCACAAGCTTTCCCAGAATGTAACGTCACCCTTCTGCTCTTGCATCCTTGAGATTGATTGCCCGAGAAGCTCCACTCGCTGGCTTTCAACCAGCACCAGTGCTTCCATCACGACATGAGCATCAGCCAAGCTCCCCTTGCTCAAAAGCCGTCTCAGTGAAGCTGGGACTATCCAGTACGTCCTAGAGAGAAGGAGGTTGCTCAACGAGGCGACAGAAAGCGGGAGCTGTCACGTAACTGGTGATGTTACTCTATAAGTGGTGGCGTAGCACGTTGTATGTACAGTGACGGTGACTATAGCGATGGAGAACTGCGGCGAGGCCGTCATGATCCCACAGGCACGGACAGGGGACATTTCCGTCATCTGTACCTAGTCACTGCTCAGGAACATGCCTCAACCAGCGCCGTCGGTCAGAGGGGCTGGAACTAGAACCCTGACCTTTGGCGACGCGCACCCGATGCCAGCATAGCAGCCCTAAATGAAGGCGGTCGGGTCCGAGAGGAGGACGTGCCGAAACTGTTCGCCACGATACCGAAAGCGAGGAGGATGGACGGCGCAAAATGCCCGTGCATAGTGGTGAAGGAACGAGATTGGGCTGATGTTGTGGGTATTGAGGTTCATAGCGTTTTGTCAGCTGAGGCCAGGGCCAGGGTAAAAGCTTTATGATTGCGAGCTCAGGATAGTAATACAATTAAGAGGGCCGAGATAATCTTTTTCATCTCGCAGGGACGACGCGGAACCGGATTCCGGGCATCCTGGATTAAAAGCGCCTGCTGTATTTGTACAGGAGATCGACTCGTGGCTACGGATGAATCCGGCGATGGCGGGGGCGGCAGCGGCTTCTTGGCGGGATATACTACGGCAAATGTCGTCGTAAAACAAGTTGCGGGCTCGAATTAGCCCACATTAATATGCCGGCCCGGGGATTGCTTCGTGTGTCCTAATTTGTCAGGACCCGCTGTACATAATACGTTGAGTCAGGTCGTTAACCTTTTGACCGATTTGAGTTCCATAACGGCCTCGTTAAATTAGCCAAAAGTAGTATACCGTCATCCGGTTGCGGGTAGACAGGAAGTTGGTAGTGAAATAGATTTAAATGAAGCGGGCGGCAAACGACGCAAAGGACCATATGCTGACAGCCACTTATCGGCCAAAAATATAATTGGACCAAATAAAACAAGCTTTTAGTTCATGATGTAAACATTCAACATACCAAAAGCTCATGAGAAGATGGCAACGACCACCTTTGTTGATACGTAGACATTGGTACTTATCATCTAAGAAGCAAACGATCCCCAACTCAGGCGGCTGATTGGTGCACAGAGCATACTCGTCCCGAAGTAAGCTTTGGGTACTATAGTAAGCTTTCTTACATCGACGTGGACTTTGCGGCCAGAGGATATCCCTGACCACGGATTACTCCTCATGCTGGTCTCGTCCCAGTTGAGCCGCGAAGAAGGACGGCGGATGCGGGCCGCAACGGTGAAGGCACATGGTGCCTTGCACTTCACCCTTATGAATGACTCGCAAGAGTCCACAGCCCCGATCAAGGATCCGTGGACTTGGAAACCCCCCGGATCTTAGACAGGACCCACAAAAATATGCAATATTGCAGTCCCTTACCTGGGTGTATCTGCTGACCGACCTCCTGTTGCGGGGCCTGCTAGCGTCCGTGGGTGGCAAAAATACTACTACCCGCTTATCCCATGATTTTCGTGGAGACATGTGCAGCAGCTTGGCAGGGTCTTGTGATTCTCTCAGGCTCTGAGCAGCCGCTGCGGACACCATCACTATTGAACACCGGTTCCTGTTGTCTTATCTGAACCTTTAAGCCGGACAAGGCCAATGAGTCTGCAAGATCATCGCGAAAACAGGCAGTTTATCCTTTTCCCCCCCCCAAAAAAAAGAAGAAAAGAAGAAAAGAAAAAACCAGCAAAACGCCTTCTCAGTGGTTCGACAGGCTAAGCAGAATAAAAAGAGTTGACACTACAAATGGATGATCGTGGCATTTTGTCCCAAGTGTGATAAAGCGACCGGGGATTTCAGAAAGGGCTCAAGCTACTGACACGAATACCAAACGGTCTTGGCGTGTGACAGGAGTTCCGGAGACGGCTGCACTCTCAACAGAGCTAGAAGCGAAAGCGAAACTTGGAGGGGAGAACCACAAACAATATTCGCAGTGAAGGTTCAAGCTGATAAGCCCGATCTATGATGAAAACAATTCGATGAGAGGTGCCAGAAACATGATCTGCATTGACGATGACTCCCACCGGCAAGGTTGATCCAACAAGTGATTGAATGATTCTTGATTCTTCTAGAGCTCACGTCGTCTGAAGATTCCAATATGGATATCAACATGCTTTCGGAGGACAAAAGTTTGGCACCAATAGATCGCCGTGTTACTAGGGATATAAGGTGAAAGCAGGGGCAAACGGAAGCCGCGGAAACTGGCCTGGGTGGGCCAATGTTCGTCAACGGTAGCCGCGGACACTGGCCTGGGTAGGCCAAGTCTGAGCCAAGTTTAAGCCAAGTTAGAGCCAACCCAATGATACGAACCGGATGAGAAGCCAAGGTAACATGAGGCTGAATGCAACACACTTCGAAATGCGATATGGCTGAATATCTGCATGGTTTTTAATTTAACTAGCATTCGTCTTTGGTTGATATTCTTTGTTTTGTTCGCTTTCATTTCACTTCATCTACAGTTTTGTTTAGTTCGCTTCTGTCTGGGAGCAGGTTCACTTTCATGCTCCTCACCTCACGTTTACCGATTAATGATATTGATGTCCGATTTTCGGGCCATTTTCGCACGTTTCAACAGTAGTTCTAACAAATACATACGCAACCAGTACGGCTTGTTTTTAACTTTACCTATAAACGCAGCACCCGGTCAGCTCGTCAAGTGGAGTACCCTACCAC
This sequence comes from Colletotrichum coccodes, assembly GCA_020466075.1. Classification (NCBI taxonomy): domain Eukaryota; kingdom Fungi; phylum Ascomycota; class Sordariomycetes; order Glomerellales; family Glomerellaceae; genus Colletotrichum; species Colletotrichum coccodes. The sequence continues at coordinate 18,427 of JAIMZG010000364.1, forward strand.
AACTGGGTTCGCTCTCGCATCTGTGACTGGTTCCGTCGCATCTGAAACTAGACCACTGGAAGAAACGAAAGAGAGAAATCCCGGGTACTCTTCCACAGGTTCGGACACGATCGGCGCTGTCATTCTTCACTGTACCAACACGCTGGGAACCATGGACATCAGCCGAGAACCTTAGAATATTTGGTACGACTCATTGATTCATAGAAGCACTGAATTAGTGATGATGACTTCGATTGTCTCCACCGTCGCGCTATCGTTGAGACATTAAGTTTCGAGGACGTCGCCCTCATTAATTAATTACACAGGGGATCCGGTAACTTTTCTTTTTTTGTGGAGTGTCTGCCGAAGCGAGGAATATGGGAGAAAAGTATACGATAACGACAGCTTCGGAACGTCCCACATGTCAATTTTGATCATCGGATTGGATGGCACGTATATAGGCATACTCGCTCTGGGGATACTCCATACCGAACCGGAGTAGCCGGTGGGCTAGGGGCAGAGTCTAGACTCTGTGAACATGTAAGAAAGCCGTATGTCTTACAAAGGTGTTCCGGAAAAACTTCACTTCATCTTGGAGGTTCGACAGAAGCTTCGATTTCCATATCGATCTGTTGATATTCCGATCTGTCGAAATTCAGCTACTTGCTATATCTTTCTTCAAGACTTGCGTCTTTGTCTTCGATAAGGCCACCCGCCCCGCTGCTTTCTGACGTCTCATGAACCTTCATTGACAAACTTTCCATCTGAGCAAGGGCCTGACTCGAGACGAAGCTTCCCAGAGTTCAGTCAATGGAATAAAGGCAGTAATATTCTACTTAAGCTCCGTTGTCTCTTCAACTTCAGCAGAACACTAATTCTTTACAGCCACTGATATCACTTTCACTTTCTCCTTGCTGCTTCCCCTTTCAACAAGCTTCTCTCCCCAAACCAGTCGCAGCCACTTGAATTCATCTGTGGAACTGCTATAACTGAATTACTTTCACTCTTTACGCAAGCCGCCGAGTCCTTGAGTTGCAGTCCGCCGACAGTCTCCAAATAGTATATATTTACATTAAACACGGCGATTCAACATCCGATCCGGCATTTCATCCAACCAACATAAAGAATGTCAACACAGACAGTTACATCACAAACCCCCTGCGAAGACCTCGCGCTTGCGTACAACCGTAAACGACGCAAAGTTCGCAAGTCTTGCAATGCCTGCAGCTCTCAAAAGATTCGCTGTGGCAAACAACGCCCAAGATGTCAGCGCTGTGAGCTGAAGGGACTGGAGTGCGCGTACAGTATGTCTATGCGCACCGGTGAGCGTCCTCGAGTACTGGCCTCACCGGCATCCATTTCTGAGGGCCAAGCATCGACGTCACTGGCGATGAGGGATAGGCCGTCATTGGCCATGTCGAACGCATCTTCAGTGTCTCAGATGTCACAGCAAGAGCGGATGTCGGAGCAGCCTTCAGAACAACACACGGACCTCCAAGACGATATGATGTGGTTGTTGGAAGGGACCTCGGATTCAGAAAACCTCATGGAGCAAACTTTGTGTTTTGATGCAAATGCGCCTCATGACTTTGGGCAAGCCATGAACTTGAGCGACCTGACTACTGCTACAGCAAAACAACCTTCTGTAGCACTGCCTACTCCTATGACACAGGATTATGACAGGACCTCCTTTTTTGACCATCCCCTCGACAGCAGACTTCAACAGACTATTGATGTTCCGCCCAGGCGATCGGGCACGGTGGACTCCGCCCGCAGCAGTTCGAGTACTTACTCGGACGACGGGATCTCTCGTCGAGCCAAGGTCCACGACTGTACCATGGAGGTCTTGGAAATAGTATCCGAGTTCCACGTCCTCGCGCAGGGTTGTCTCACCGCCGTGAAAGACCCAGTTTGCACATCGCACCTCGATGACACTCCCCGCGAGATGGGAACTGTGCTCTCACACAACAGAGAGATCCTCCGGAAGCTCAGCAATCTCCTCGACTGTCGATGCTTCATGAGGCAGGAAGTACTCGTGTTGGTATACTTGGCCGTTTACAAAGCCCTCGGCTGGTATGCAGCAATTCTGGACGACGAAGGCACACTCCAAGATGACCAGTTACAATCTTCGTTCTTCGGACGAATAGCAATCACAACCTCGTTCGTAGGAAGTTACTGCTTGGACAACGAGGCACAGCGGCTTGTGGCCGCACATTTGGTCCTGACACATCTCCGAGAACATGTTGACCCCCTCATCAAGAGACTGCGCCATTGGCACCCTCCAGCAGCTAGACACGGCTCAATGCCACCAACACCTTCATGCCCGGACGCAGTCATCTGTCCTGTGGCCGTCGCCAAAGGACGGATGTCCAGCGTTATCGATCAACATCATCAGGCCCTTCAGGAGGAGCTTGAGCGGATTACTTTTAAAGCGCACAGCATCAAGCGGACATGATCTTCTCTTTTTCTTGTCGTATTTTCTGTCATGCTGTCGCTTTCTCTTCCAAGTATCGTTACACGAGTCACACAATTTTAGTTGCCGTGTTCGCTACAGGTGTGCTTGGTTCCGCTTTCTATATTGGTGCGTGGAAGCAAAACAAGAAACCTGTAGACTAGATTTAACCTTATCATGCTGGTATTAAACCAGCTTTCGAGCATAGTAGCGTTTAAAGGCATCTGCTGTTAGGCATAGCGCATCTAGAATCCGGGCTCGGAGATACGAGCTTTCAGGCACAGAATCAATACAATGATTTGAATGACTTATCCATATTCCTTGTGCTTCTTTGGTGTTCCTTGTATGAAACTGTGCTTAATTCTGACTCAAGCCACTTTGAAAAACATCAATCAAATCTCGTGGCTACGCTACCTTGATTTATGACTTGTTGATCCACAAGCTGTCACCCGGGAAGTCCCCCAACTTTTGTTGCGTTCTAGTGTCTGCCTTTATTTTGCATCTAACATAACCACTGGCCCGTCTGTGCATTGCTAATTTAAACAAATCACTCCACCACTACTGGGTGTCTGCCAGAGTGATATCAATGAGTGATAATTCTCCAAGCTCCGGTCGAAATACATTTTGTACCCTCAACTTGGGCGTGACAGCGTTGCACAAACTCTGGAATGCAGTTCTTGTCCGCTCACGGCCATTAAGATTCATCAGCATCAACAAATCACGGTCACTTGACAAAGTTTCGGTCAGCAATCTTCCGGTGCGAGGAAAGTTGGTCAAGACTTACTGCATCCTACGCTCTCGTTCGCGGCTTTCCTGACCCGGCTCGGGCACCACCACGTCGTTGATGATAATGCGGTCTTGAGGTCGCAGAGAAGACGCCAAGCTCTGCAGAATGTTCCGGGCATATTTGTCGCTCCAGTCGTGAAGAATAAAGCGGCAGAAGTACGCAATGCCCTCATCGGCACCGACATTATGCTTCGGCTGGGGCTTCATAAAGTCGTGAGGACGGAAGGTGACGCGGCTTTTCAGTTCCTCAGGGCAGGACTGGGCGCCGACCTCGACAGTCTCTGGCAAGTCCTGCACCTCGAATCGGAGCTTGGGGTATTTCTTAGCGAGGCCCATTGAAACGTGGCCAGGGCCACCGCCGACATCAACAACAAGGCGGATATGCTCCTGCTCCAGCAAGTGCCACGGGTACCCGCCATCCACTGCATGACGCAGGTCATACGCGCCACCCACGGCAATGCCGCGCATGGCACGGGCGAACATGTCGTGCAGCTTGTGGCCGTCTGCTTCACGGAACCGCTGGAACTGCGAGATCTTCCTGCCAATAGATACACCGTAGGCAGACTCATCAGCCTCCATGCTATAGCCGTAGCTCTCCAGAGCCTTGGGCACAGAAGCCCCGGCCGGGTAAGCAATCGTGGCACTCAGGTCCATCCACGCTTCCAGGTCCGGGTCGGTTACGAGCAACGAGGACATGGCATTGTGCGCGACTGTACCGCCTGGTTGAGCCTCGAACAAGCCGTACGAGGAAGTGTGCTGAAGGATACGCTCAACAAGAGCAGGGGTAACCTCGGGCTTCCCGACGGCTTCAGAAACAGCCGCGTACGAGATGCTGCCTTCGAGCGGAATGTGGCTGGCAAGCTTGTACTTCAGGACAATCTGAAGAGAAGCCGTAGCGCAGTGCTCAAAGCTCAGCGTGACTAATGCATCACGCGGTCCACGCACCAAGCGGATGATTCGCTCTGCGGCGTCGATGATTGAGGTTTTGGCTTGGAAGTAGGGTGCGTTTTCAGAAGTAAGATCGACGCTGGGTGCAGGGACGTCCGCTGAGAGCTTCTGTATGCCCCGGGTGGACAAAAACTTGTTCAACTCTGCTGATGCTGAGGAAAGGGTTGAGACCAGCTCAGACAGTTCATCTTCTTGAATGCGGCTAGGCATGGCTGTGATGCGTGGTGGTAGAAAACGACTGAGATCGATGCAAAGACGGGCAAAGTGGCTGGAAAAGCGAATGGTATTGCGATCGCTGTGCAGCCATCAAACCAAGAGCACGACTAGAGGTTTTGTTTTAAGGCGACTTGCAAGACTGGTACCAGAAGCACATCGTTATCTACGCGAAACTGACCACGCACCATCCCGCCATCACGTTTCCCGACATGCTCTTACCGTAAACCGCGTAAACCGAGCAATTTTGTGGCCGACTGCACGGTTCCCGTCGGTGAGTGCCCGATGTACACCCCCACCGGGGTTTATATGTGAGCTCGGCAAGTGACCACTGTTTACATGCTCACGTGGAAAAGATGTCGACATGAACAGTGGCCCCCCTGCCGAGCTAACATATAAACCCCGGTGGGGGTGTAGGCTCTTGCTCAATATCTTCGCTTATCTAAATCTCTAAGGCAAGGATCCCCGGAACTAACGAGGCTTGAGGTTGGAAGAAGCTAGGACGTGGGGTATCCGTCGATCGCCGACCGTTTCTCGCGTCCGGTGTGGGTGGGTGGACCTTGTTGGAAGAGCAGGGTGCCACGGAAAGCTTATTCAAGAATCTTTGTGGGAACGGGAACTGATTCAATCACCGAAGCTCCCGGTGTCCTTGCCGGAATTTCTGATAGAGAGTGCCAGTGAAGGCGGACAAAAAGTCTTCGGTCAAGCATATCTCACTATCTGCGTCGGGCTTCGGTTTCTAACCCAACCCGAGAGTTGCCGAAGCTCTTCCTGTCGATTTTCTCGGCGTACATAGTAACTGACATTCATGAATAGTACCATCGGCTTTTCCCTACCGCCCCTACCGGGCTCCGCAAGTCTTCTACGAGTTGCCGATCCGTATCGAGTTCGAGTCTAAACGGATCGCCGGTCAGCGGCATGCCAGACTTGTTCAGCCTACACCTAATGGGCCAGCCCCTGCGCATACGCAAAGCTTCTTCCGTTTCAGCCGTTACGGTACGCGTAAAAATATGCAGCATGTAGATCGACGTTCAAGACCGCCTGTCGAGCCTGGAAATGCCTGCCGGGTCAACCTTATGATCAGAGCTAAGTCTGTAGGCCTGCCCGTCATCCAGACAGGACCTGTATCAACTGCACCCCTGAAGTTTGGTCTAGCATTTCGAAGTGCGTCGAGTAAATTAGTACAATGACAGCACCACTGGCCTCTTACGCAGGTCGTTGTTACTCATACTTGAATAGCTTGTTCATTTCAAATATAACGAGCGCCACATGACACGTGCCCAATGCTTCTTCGTATTTTCGGAAACAAAATTTGAATCTCTTACTCTCGTAAACCAACGTTGAGCCTACGCAAGCTTCCAGCAGAAGGCCGGCTACGTATCTTACCAATTACATTAAATTTGTCACCAAGCCCGACGGCTCCATTAGGCCCTGCAACGATTCATATATTTTGATTTCTCTCATTCGCATGGCGTGATTCTTAGATTTGAAGTAGTGCTTCAAAGACCGGTGAGATATTCGCTTTACACTCTACTAACCTATGCGGTTTTCAATCTCAAAACCCTGTCCATGCCTCGCAATCTTCCAGAGAACGCAATCCAAACATTTTCTTTGAGCCAATCTCACTTTGCAAAATGCTGCGGTGCGCACGCTTTCTCATGCCCTCCTCAAACGCCCCAATGTCTTCAGCTGTAGGCGAACCCTGGGCAGCAACGATTGTCTTTGCAAGACTGGCAGCATCGCATATTGCCGTCTGCGCACCAACTCCACCACAAGGACTCATGGGATGGATGGAATCACCTAGTAATGTTGCCATAGCAGACGGCTCCCATGCAGGGACGTTGGGAACTGAGGAAACCACGCGGATCAGAGTCGCTTGCCGTGTGTCCTGCAATTCGAACACTGAACGTATGGATGGATGCCACTCCTGTGTGATGGACAGGCTGAGATGAGCAGCATCTGTCGCCGCTTGCTGTGATTTTGAGCTGCTGACGTTGGACGTAGACGTCTCGCCATCCAGACGAAAGCGTGCCTCGGGCCCGATCAGCGCCCAGTAGATGTAATCTTCAGGCAGCTCGTGCTGGGAGCGGCTAACCTCGCTGAAGCGAATTGGCTCAAGGAGAAGTGTTACCGGTGCATCTCCAATGATGCATGACTGGAGCATAGGCGTCTGGTCGGAGACAATAGTCATCCATCTCATGCCTTTCTCTGGGAATCTTTCCAAGACAGCAGAGGACATCGGCGTTTTCCCGTATATGCAGGCGGCTCCCGTATCCTTGATCTTGTGACTCGGGACGAGGTTCCGGCGTACAACAGAATGCAGGCCATCTGCACCGACAAGGAATCGACCCTCGACTGTTTCGCCGTCTTTGAACGTGACAGTAACCACACCCTGCTCTGTATCGGCCTTGTAAGATGCGAGTTCCTTGCTAAAGTGGACGCGGTCTTCTATCCCAGTCATCAGAGCGTTGCGGAAAGCTGCCCTGTCAACACAGTAGCTGGGGTGCAAACCAAGTTTCCCGCTCAACCCCCCGCCAGCACGGCTATTGATAACCATGCCGGTAAATGGGTTGAAGTCTGTTTCCCCGATGGCAAGGGTTGCGCAGGACGTCTGGAAAGTTTGATAGACGTCTGCAGGCAGGCTCTCGGCGAGTGCCACGGCAGCGTCCCTACGAAGCTTCAGCCGGTAGCCCTGAGGTCGGGAATCGACTGCTGGGTCTCTCTCGTAAACCCGAAACGGAATGTTGCCCTTTTTCAAAGCTTGAGCGAGACACAGGCCACTAATCCCAGCGCCCATGATGAGAATCGGTCTCTCGTTGGTCGCCGGCATGATCGGCTTTCTGATTTGCACGAACTCGTTCGGGCTCCCAGGCGCGGAAGACTGAAGTTTTACCGTCAGGAGTCCCATCACGCTGTCGTCGGGTTGCCGTAGGTGCTCAATTTCCATGCCAACGTCGTTGAGGAGTGACTTCCAGTCATCCAACTCGCGCTCCCTGGCGTTGAAGACCTGCATCATCATCAGGTCTCGGACTCTCATTTGCTGTTCATGCTGCAAAGTTGTCGAACCCGGAGGAGGCAGGATAGTGTCCATGATGACGATGCGAGCTTCGGGATTCTCTTCTAGAGCTGTGCGGAAGTTCTGCAAGATGATACGGGCATCTCGGTCGGGCCAGTCGTGGATAATCATTCTGAGGAAGTAAATGTGCGCATCCAACACCGTCTGCGGCTTGAAGAAGTCGGATGCCATAAACTGAATCTGGGATTTCAAGGCGGGATCGATGCTGGAGTCGGCATCAAAAACTCTTTGAGCGGTCGCAACCGTTTCTGGCAAGTCTTGCACGATGTAGTTCAGGTGTGGGAATTTGGCAGCCACGTGGACAGCAAGCTGACCGTGAGAGCCGCCTACGTCGACGACCTTGGCGCCCTGGGGAAGCGAAGCCCAATCGAAGCATTCGACAGCGTGTGCCAGGCTCCAGGGTCGAGACGCCGTAACGTTGCGCATATAGCCAGAAAACACAGAGGTGAGGTCCGCATTCTTTCTGATGTGGTCGAAGAACGGATCCGTGGTGTTCTGGGCGACGTTGAAGGCCGTCTGGTTCTTGGCGTCGGTTTCGCCCCAGCGGCGAGTAGCGTCGGCGAACTTGTAAGCTACTGGCATTGAATAGTTCATCATCCAACGAGCCCAGCTCATGAAGTTCTCGTCGCGGACTAGCAGAGCTGACGAGCGGCTATGTGCGACGTGACCGGGCGTAGGCTCTTCCAGGAATCCGTTCAGCACCGCCATCCGAGCAACACCCTTCAGCTGTTTCTCAGGAACGCCAGCTTTGGCCGCTAACACGGCGTATGCAATTGAGCCGTCTCTTGGAAGATGGTGCAGCACATCGAGATCCACGAGCCAGCGTACACAGGTCAATTCTTGATACTGGTCGAAGCCGGGTCAGTATTCACGTCATCTGATGCAGACCGCAAGACTGAGAGCTTACACTGTTGGCAAGGTGATCCAAATACTCTTCAGGGATAGTGGCTAGCTGAATCAACTTCATTGCTGACTCGAGAAGTTTCTTCCGCGGGTGCTGAACAGCTTTTGAGGTGTCCTCGAAAGGGCTGCCATTGGTTGGGACATTGTCTGACTGACGGAGAAGCTCAGAACCGTGAGTTGCAATAGAGTCCAAAGAACTCCTCAATTTCTGGTAAAAGTCCATGACGAGGATTGTGTGGCGGAATTGTGGTTGTTTCCCAGAGCTATGAGTGGAGTGTATAGGCTCCTAGGACGCGACGCAAATTCATCAACCGCAAGTCACAAGCCCGAGTTGTCTAAGTTATAAACAACTAGGTGAATTTTGCCTTCCGAACACTGACACGTCTGTGACATGGCACGCGAGTGACAGCCGTCACGTTCAGCAGACGGAAAAGCCGCAACGTTGCCTCAATCGCCGCCCGCGGGAATCGTCAATATTGCGACCGCGGAATGCGACTCAAGTCGCAACTCGCCTGCCAGTTCACGCTGACGGTTGGGCCGGGATTTACTTACCGTTTCGGGGAGGGTCCAAAGGGCCAATTAGGTAGAGCCGATGATCGGGAAAAGCGGAACACGGACCGGGCTAATTGCCGACATCGCCCGTTTCGTGAAATCTGTCAAGGCCCGATTCTCAGTTGCCGGCGAAAGCAGTGAGTTTGACGAGGCAGGGAATTGTTTTTGATCACCTCTACAAGCTTATGCCGATCGGCCTGTACGCCCCTGATGCAGGCTGCCTTGGGTTCAGCGCCAAACGTGTCTTGAGCCAGTCGCAGAGCTGCACTAGATTAATTACTGGCTAAGCTCGGAGAATGAGCCACGAGAAGTAGAGTAAGCGCCCTGAGTCAGTTGATCATATGGTCGCTTGCAGTTGCTTGCCAAACTTACTCACTTACACTGAGATGCCATCTGAACGCTGTCGAGTCGCAAAGCTGGGTTGATTCGGCCGGTCTCTTCAGCCGAGTGTTATTCTAGAACATCCTTCTGTCCCCTTAGGCACTGACAGTCAATGGGAGCCCTTGCTTCTTCTGTTACAGATTTGGCTAGCCTGATCACGGCTTGTGCCAGAACTGGTTCCATATTGGCGGGTCAAGAGCTGCGTTACAGACCTTGACTGAACAGTCACACGATTAGATGGCCTGGAAATCTCGCGAAGATACGAGTTACATGTCCCCGAGAGAGCCTTGTATCCACTCATCTTACCGCCCCGTTGGGTCAAAATGCTTGTATCATCTTTCAACTGAACAGTAACAAACCAGAGTAGCCAAGTTAACCAAGGTACCCAGTAGAGAAATGATGTACCTGTTCCCGGGAACACCAAGGCTTTGTGCCTTCCCAATCTACCGGGTCAGAGGGCAGGCTGCAGAAGTCACCCGAACGGCGATGAGCCAAAAGAAAATAGTGCCGTAGTCTGCTGCCCTGCAATGCGATCTTCGTATCCCCGGCCAACACAGTTACCGATCGGTACGCTGCCCAATGATTGTGATCAATGATCGTGACGATGAGGATATAACATGTCCCGCTTGGCACCTCATTATCGACCTTAGCCTCACTCCACAGCCTTCTCTACACTCAACTGTACCCGGCACATCACTCTCTCTATCACAACCATCTTCTTTGAAGCCTTGATACGAGTTACCCGATCTATCCAAACATTCTCTTTTCACCTTCTCTTCCGACTTCTTGGCAACAGAGCACCTTTCACCTCTAGCTCAGACTCGTTCAACATGTTGGGTCAAAATCAAGTCTTCGCCTACATCTTTGGCGACCAAACACATGACATCGCTGATACCCTTCGTGGCTTGGTACAATCACACCAAGACCCCCTCGTTGCTGACTTCCTCGAGCGCAGCTGTGGAATTCTGAAGCACGAAGTGGCTCGCTTGTCTCCAGAGCAACAATCCCGATGCCCGCGCTTCGCCACCTTGTCGGATCTGCTCTCGCCGTACCGCTCTGGCACACTTAACCCCTGCCTTGTTCAGGCTCTGACTTGCATTGCACAACTTGGTCTCTTCATCCGCCAACATAGTAGCGGGTACCAGGTCTACCCTACGCCTGAGGCCAGCTGCCTGGCCGGCATCTGCACCGGTGCGCTTGCAGCAGCAGCAGTGAGCTGCGCTCACAGCGCCCCTAGTCTTCTGCCCCCAGCTCTTCATGCTGTCACTGTTGCAGTTCGTCTGGGCGCGCTTGCTTGGGACGTTGCTGACAGAATCGCCAACCAACATGACAACTCTGCTGCAAGCAGCACCTTTGAGTCGTGGTCTCGCGCTGTGACAGGGTCCAGCCCCCAGATCCTGGCAGACGCCCTGTTCCGGTACGCTTTAGAGAATGGCTTGCCTGTCACTGCCGCTCCTTACATCTCCGCGGTAATCGTAAGTGACATTGATTCCCCAGATAATATGCTTAGGTTTTAGCTAATAGATTCCCCTAGGGCCCCAACCAAGCGACTGTTTCTGGACCGCCCAGTGTTCTTTCTGATTTCTTCGCCTCGGCGATCGGGAAGACTGTTGCACCTGCGTCGGCTTCTCTGCGTATTACGGCTCCTTACCACTCCAAACTCTTTTACAGCGAGCTGGACATCGAGCAGGTTCTTGCTGGCATCCCTGGAGATGGCAAACTGCATGCTCGCATTCCCATTATCTCTACTAGTACCGAGGGCCAGGTGCTCTCTGCAACCGTAACCCTTCGTGATGCATTGGAACAGGCAGCCCGAGACTGCCTCGAGCGAGAAATGGCACTTGAAAAACTGCCTCTTCGCATCGCCGAGCACGTCAAGCTCGTGACCAAATCGCAAGCCGATAACACTACTGATGTTATAATTCAGCCTTTCGCTTTCCACAGCACAGATCGTCTGGTTTCCCCTGTCCGCCGCCTGCTGCCGTCAGACTCTTACTGCGTGCAAGAGAAACATCCTCTGGTCTCGGAAGATCTGGCATCACTTGCTGCCAATGGGGCTTTGGGCTCCGATGGAGGCGCGTCCAAGTCACCCATTGCCATTCTTGCTGCATCTGGCAGGTTCCCTGGAAACGCCAACACTATGGATCAGTTCTGGGATATCCTCTACAATGGCGTTGATACTCATGAGATGGTTCCTCCTTCGCGATGGAATGCCTCGGCTCATGTTGGAGATACCTCGATCAAGAACGTCTCAGGCACAGGCTTCGGCTGCTGGCTCCATCAGGCACCCCAGTTTGATGCCGCTTTCTTCAACATGTCTCCTCGCGAGGCCGTTCAAGTCGACCCTGCTCAGCGCTTAGCTCTCTTGACTGCAGCTGAGGCACTTGAGAAGGCCGGTATCGTACCTGATCGCACGCCATCCACCCAGAAGCACCGTGTGGGTGTTTGGTTTGGTGCTACTAGCAACGACTGGATGGAGACCAACAGTGCGCAAAACATCGACACATATTTTATCCCTGGCGGCAACCGTGCCTTCATTCCCGGCCGCATTAACTACCACTTCAAGTTTAGTGGTCCCAGCTATACTATCGACACCGCCTGTAGTTCCAGCTTGGCTGCCTTACATCTGGCATGCAATGCGCTTTGGCGAGGCGAGGTCGACACCGCCATCGTAGGAGGCACCAACGTTCTGACAAACCCGGATATGACGGCTGGCTTGGATAGAGGCCACTTCCTCTCCCGCACTGGAAACTGCAAGACCTTTGATGACAGTGCTGATGGGTACTGCCGTGGCGAGGCGGTCGTTACGATTATCCTGAAGCGACTGGGTGATGCACAGAAGGACAAGGACCCTATTGAGGCGTGCATTCTAGGTGTTGCTACAAATCACAACGCCGAGGCCGAGTCGATTACACGCCCGCACGCAGCTGCTCAGAAAGATCTTTTTGAGCACATTTTGGCCGAGACCAAGGTCAGCTCCAACGATATCAGCTATGTTGAGATGCACGGCACTGGTACTCAAGCCGGCGATGCTGGAGAGACCACGTCCGTTGTCTCTACGCTCTCCCCGTTGACTGCCCGTGGCTCATCTGTCCGTCCGGCGTCAAGTCCTCTTCACCTTGGTGCCGTCAAGTCCAACCTCGGTCATGGAGAAGCTGCTGCCGGTGTTACGAGTCTGGCCAAGGTGCTAATGATGATGAAGCACTCCACGATTCCTCCGCATATTGGCATCAAGACGAAGATCAACCACAGACTGCCTGATTTGCAGGCACGCAACACTCGCATTGCAACAGCACCTACTCCATGGCCCAGACCACAGAATGATAGCCGTCGAGTCTTATTGAACAACTTCTCTGCCGCCGGTGGTAATACTGCTATCGTCCTGGAAGATGCTCCTGTCTATGACAGATTTACCGGTCCCGACCCGAGACGTCACCATATTGTAACTATCTCGGCCAAGACCCCAGAGTCTCTAGTCACTAATTTGTGCAACCTGATACAATGGCTTGATGGTGGAGCACCGCGTGAAGACCCCAATCTTCTTGCAAAACTTTCGTACACGACCACGGCTCGACGCATGCACCACCGCTACAGAGTTGCCGTAACAGCGACCAGTGTGCCTCAGCTTGTTTCCTCTCTGCAGAAGCACCTCGACTCACGGAGCGGTGGGGAGAAGATTCTTCCTGTACCTGCCAAGCACCTGGTTTCGTCTTTACATTCACGGGTCAGGGCTCGCCGCATGCTGGAATGGGAGCAGACCTGTACGCTCGCTTCGCTTCCTTCAGGTCGAACTTGCAGCGCTACGACCACCTCTGTGTCCAGATGGGGCTTCCATCTATCCTCCCTCTATTTGAGCAGCGAGACTACTTCAGCCGTGCATCGTTGACGTGTCTTCAACTGGCGCATGTCTCCTTCCAGATGGCTCTATGCAAGCTTTGGGAGTCTTTCGGCGTCAAGCCAAAGGCGGTCGTCGGTCACAGTCTGGGTGAATATGCTGCTCTTTACGCCGCCGGAGCTCTTTCGCAGGCCGATGTGCTCTATCTAGTCGGCAAACGATCACAACTGATGGAGGAGCATCTCCCTCAAGGCACCCATGCTATGCTCGTCGTCATGGCTGAAGAGACAACTGTCCTTGCCGCCATCCCCGGAGTTGTTGGGCGAGACCTTGAAGTGTCCTGCCGAAACAGAAAGCACAACATCGTCTTGGGCGGAACGATCGCCAACGTCAAGGGAGCAAGAGCTGTTCTCGAGTCCAAGGGGGTGCGATGCCATATTCTCGACACCGCCCATGCTTTCCACACATCTCAGGTCGATCCGATCTTGGTGCCATTCAGAAAAATTGCAAATGGCATCTGCATCCGGCAGCCGACGATTCCTGTCATCTCGCCCACCCTGAGCAAGGTGCTACGAGAGCCCGCTGAGTTTGGAGATGGCTACTTTGTGGAGCATTGCCGTAAACCAGTCAATATAATGCAGGCTGCATCCGTTGCCAAAGCCGAGGGTATCCTGGACGACCGTACCATTGCCATTGAGATAGGACCTGCACCTGTTGTTGCACCGATGGTTAAGGAAGCTGTTGGCACGACAATGCAGACATTTGCATCTGCTCACAAGACCATCGACACTTGGCAGTTGCTGACGGACGCCTTCTCCGGCATGTACTCTTCCGGTGCCAGTATCGAATGGAACAGATACCACGAAGACTTCCCTGAGTGCCAGCAAGTCCTGCAGCTGCCTTCTTATGGATGGACCCTCAAGGAGTACTGGATGCAGTACACCAACGACTGGAGTCTCCGAAAGGGTGATGCTCCTCTCGTCATGGGCCCCACAAACTTGGCCTTCTCTTCCATCTACAACGTCGTGAAGAACACTCTGCAGCCAGGCTCGGATGGTGAGGTGATCGTCGACATAGACTTGAATGCAGATGACGTGCACTCCATGGCCCAAGGACACAAGGTCTATGGTATACCGCTCTGCACTCCGGTAAGTTCCACCACCAATGAGCTTCTTTAAGGCGTTACTGACTCCTCTATCTTCGCAGTCCGTATACGCAGACGTTGCTCAGATGATCGGCAAGTATGTGAAGCAAATTTCTGGCATGGACATCGACGGACTTGCAACGGAGGTGGCAGAGATGCACATCCAGAGTGCTCTTGTAGCCAACGATGTTGGTAACAAGCAGGTACTTCGCACCGAGGCTAAGTTCGACGCCGCAAAGCAGACGCTTTTCTGCACCTTCTCTACTGTTGATGTAAGTAACTTCCTTATTACATCTCCCAAATGGCTCTGATCACTAATTACCTGTTGACAGGGCAATGACAAGGTTATGGAGCAGCATGCAAACTGCCAGATCCGCTTCGTCGAGGTTGAAGCAATCAAGGCGGAGTTCGAGAAGGCTGCAGCAGAGGCTCAGCTTCGCACCAGGGCCATCCAAGCACAAGTTGGCGAGGATGATAGCACTTTCCGCTTCAGCAAGTCTATGATCTACAAGATGGTTGGCCAGCTTGCCGACTTTGACCCCAAGTACCGTGGTCTGTCCGCCATTACCCTCAGCAACGACACCTTCGAAGCCGCAGGCACTGTCTCCTTCAAGGGCATTCCTGATTCCGGCAAATGGTTCTGCAACCCCGCGTTCCTGGACTCGATCTCGCAGCTGGCCGGCTTCGTAATGAATGCCAACGAGGGTGTCGACCTGGAGAAGGAGCTGTTTGTGAACCATGGTTGGGAGTCTATGAAGCTCTTCACTCCCAAGCTTGACACCAACATGACTTACCACTCGTATGTCAAGATGACCGAGGGCAAAGACAAGTTGTGGACCGGAGATGTCATTATTTTCGACCAGAACAAGACCCTTGTTGGCGTTCTGGGCGGTGTTGCGCTGCAGGGTGTGCCGAAGCGACTCATGGACTACATCATCAACTCAGCCATGAAGAAGGTGTCCAAGGGTAACGCAGCGACCACATCTCATGAGTCGCAGCAGCAATCATCTCAGGTTCCCGACATGAAGGAGGCCTTTGGAGCCATTGCCACGTCCGAGAACCATACGGTTTCTCATTTACAACAAACTACTAGCGACTCGTGGCCTGTTGCGCTCAAGGTCTTGGCCGAAGAGAGCGGTCTCGACGAGGGCGAACTTGCTGACGACGTTGCCTTGGCTGACATTGGCATCGACTCTCTCCTATCTCTCGTCATATGTGGCAGACTTCGCGATGAGCTAGATATTGACCTGCCGGAACGTGCACTCTTTGAAGAGTGCCTCACCGTTGGCGATATCAGAATGCGCGTATCTGGAACGACGGATTCCTCGTCAGGATCATCGGCTTCGCCTGGGAGTGACACAATGAGTGTCAAGTCCGACAACGCTTCTTCTATTGGTTCCCATGACTTTGAGAACTCAGTATCATCATTCTCACCTATCATGACGTCTAGGAATGGTCTCGACACTCCGGGCACTTGCCCTACCCCAGGCTCATACTTTGAGGTCATGGACACCAGTGTGGGTGATCTGAAAGAAAAGACCCATCCATCGACTCCGAACGTTGTATGCACGATCCCCCCGGCTTGGTCGATGTATTTGCAAGGTTCTCGGACGCGATCCAAACATACACTATTTCTGTTCCCTGACGGTTGTGGAGTGGCCACGTCTTACCTGAGCCTTCCCAGCATCTCGCCAACGACGGCCCTTGTTGGTTTCAACTCGCCATTCGCAAAGTGAGCAACGATTGCCTCTTTTATCTTTAGACCCTAACAAACACTGACTCAAAATCCCAGGAATCCTGCCCGCATGTATGATCATACCTCCGGGATGTCTTGCAATCATACATCGCTGGTCTGCGCAACCGCCAGGCTCACGGGCCCTACCACCTCGGTGGCTGGTCCGCAGGGGGCATCCTTGCCTACGCAGTCACTCAAGAACTAATTGCTGCCGGCGAGGAGGTCGCCTCTCTGACTTTGATCGACTCCCCCCCGCCCAACCACGGCCTTGACCACCTGCCTGACAGGTTCTACGACCACTGTAACAAGGTTGGCATCTTCCGTAACGAAATGAGGCGAGGAGCGGAGCAGAGCGAGCCCCCCGAATGGCTGATGCCTCACTTCCGCGCCTCGACCGAGCTGCTGCATGATTATCACGCGCCAGCCATGTCTCCCGAAGCAGCCCGCAAGCTGCGTGTCAACATCATCTGGGCCGGCGAGTGTGCATTCGATGGCGTACGTTACCCGCATCTGCCGCCAGCTATGATGGAAGGGGAGGACTGCGAGGGCATGAAGTTCCTTACCGAGCGCAGGAAAGACTTCGGGCCCGGTGAATGGGCACAGTTGTTCCCCGGTGCGTCCATCACGACAAGAGTCGTAGAGGGCGAACATCATTTTAGCATGATGCGCGGCATTGGTGCAGAGAGATTGGTCGAATTCATCCGCAGTGGAATTTGAAGGGTTTCTTTTCGTATAAACGTATTTCGTTATTTCGTTATGTAGGCACCAGGGTTGGCGTTGGGGCTTTTTTGAATTAGCGGGACACATCTCGTTTTCCTTTGATCCACGGATTGCTTTTTCAAATCGAGACACCTTCGAATTTTTTTTGTATCATTGATGACTTTTATTAAAATTATATAGACTGTCATCTTTTAAAGCTAAGTGATAAATTGTTGTTCACATCTTTTTCTGCATTAACCTGAGGTGACATAGTCCTCTTTGACATAAGGACGCACCACCACAATGATTGCAAGCTCGGCTTTGGCTTTGCTGTAGAATAGCTTCAATAAAATGTTCTAGCATGTGGTTTGATTGCTTGGCTCGAGGGACAGGGAATGGATGAAGGCATAAACCTGGAAGTTCGCTTAATCATGACGCGTCTTTAAAGCAAGAGGAGCTTCATTTTGGACGGTCCGGTGAGACAGTTTCGACAGGTTCCAGACTGGGTCGTACCACAGCAGGCTTGAAACACATTTGCCGATACACACGGCAAATGTTCGACTACAGAGCTTTTGGCTCTGCCCCCCGAAGTCGCTCGCGGCGCCCTGACTGACTTGTTCATTGGACATTGGGTTTGAACGAAGGAATGCGGCAGTTCGAGATTGAAGTAACAAAAGCCGCTGGAAACTCGATGACTAGAAGCTGATGTTATCGCGGAGATCGGGACACTTGGCCCATGGCTGCCTCGGGAACTATAAACACGGATAACGAGATTCAACGGGGTTCGAGGTTTCCGGCCGGGAAAATATTAGTGCATTCCTCATAACCGGGTTTCATCTAGTTTCATCTATCTTCATTTGCAAAACAAAAGTTGGCATTCCAGAATTACTGCGAGCCGGTCCTTGGAGTAGAGGAGGGTCTGGAGGGCACGCACTTTGCACCGCGACTGTCCAAGCTAGTACATACGATGGCAGCCGATTTCAACTAGC
The DNA here is from genome assembly GCA_020466075.1 of Colletotrichum coccodes. NCBI lineage: Eukaryota > Fungi > Ascomycota > Sordariomycetes > Glomerellales > Glomerellaceae > Colletotrichum > Colletotrichum coccodes. The sequence goes on from JAIMZG010000364.1 coordinate 36,119, forward strand.
GAGATATACCAAATAGCGGAATCGTCTTTCGCAGAGAAAGCCATCGGTGTTTGGTATAATTTGGTGTCTTATTTCCACTTCTCGAATGGTTACTGGCTGAATTGTTTTTGATGTTCAAAGCTATTCGTTGGAATTCCAGAGGGAAAGAAAAGCGCAATATTGTTACATTGGCTAAGCTAACTGATTCTGCGACAACAAAAACCCAAATTTTCCAGCGCACCCTTCTGGACACGAGGTCGAGCCATGCTGGCTAGTAAATCATCAGAGTGTGCCCATACTAGCCAGCAAGTCGGTGGTAGCACCCAAGGAGGATGAAATCACAGTATCATCACTTAAGATCCGCCCTCACGTCTTCGCTGTAGGGCACCTTTGGCAGCTTGAAGCCGCCCGGCACCTGCTTCTGGAAGACCTGACGAGGGTCGTACTTCTTGCTCGTTGCCAGCAATTCCTCCAATGTACTCTTGCTACGACGCTCGATAGGGTTCTGCCAGCTCTCGGCATAAGTAGCCTGGAGATAGCTTCTGTGCAGATTCATTTTCTTCGCCTTGGATTCTGCGTCAGCAACTAGCTGTTGCACCGTCTTCTCGATCGCGTTGTCGCTGTCTTTCTCCGATTCATCAACTGCGACGCTCATGTGGATATAGACGAGGTTTCCCTGGGTTTGGATAGGCCCGAGAGAGTCGGCGGCACCGTTGCGTTCGGACATAACGCTTGGGACAGGCTGGTAGGCCATGGACACCATGAAGCCGTCGAGGTCGAGAAATGGCGTGAAAGCCTTGTCGGCCATTTGGAAGAACTCTTCCATCATGTCCGCAGAAGGAGCAAAGCTGACAGTTGCGAACAGCCAGCGCTTGGGGTACGTGGCGAGCGCGGCGTACTCGCGAGAGATGGAAGTGACATTGTCAACGCGAATGGTGTTCGTAGGGCCCCCAGGAAACAGCGGGGCCTGCGCAATGGCGAGAAGAGGCCTAAAGACCTCGGGCTCGATGACAGGAGGGTCACTCTTGGTGTACTGCAAACTGTTGCCGATGAACCAGCTTCTAGTCGCGTTGCTGAGAATGAGGTTGTTGATGTAGTGAGCGTAAGGGTCGTAGGGATGCATCGAGGCGAGGTTCTCGTGAGCTTTGAAGTGCTCCTTCCGGGTCGAAATGTCGTGGAATGTCTGACCACCCCAAAACTTGCCTTGGTCAAAGGTCTTCATGGTAATAGCCGTGACGACGCCGAAGTTGTTGCCGCCGCCCCTGAGGGCCTTCCAGAGATCCGCATGCTGGGTGGCGTCGGCATAGACAATGTCTCCGTTCGCGAGGACCACTTCAAATTGCTCGACCATGTCGCAGATGAAACCGTAACGAGGTGAGAAGAAGGAAGTCCCACAGCTAAGAACTGCACCGCCCACGCCAACACCAGCGACTCGGGCACCGAGAGTGCTCAGATCATAGGGATCAAGCTGCTCCGTAACCTGGTCCCATGTTTGGCTGGGGCTGATACTAATGGTCCTGCGGTCCGCCGAAATACCTGCGGCAGGCAGCTTCTTCAGGTCGATAACGATGCCGTTCTCCATGTTCGCGGCTCCCTTGAATGGCGTGTGACCGCCGCCACGGATGGCAAACTGGCATTTGCCTTCCCAGGCATCTGCACCCAGAGTGAGTGTCCGAACAGCCACCGAGACGTCTTGCGCCGACTCGGGCAGGACAACGCATGCCGGCTTCAAATCGGCCTCCTTCAGACTGAAGTATGACTCCACGGACGACTTATATCCAGGGCCATTAGGGTAGGCGACGGTGTTACGGCCCAATGACTTAGTGAGTGCCTCACACTAACTGAAATGTTAGACAGTTGTCCTAGGCACAGCTATAATTCGGACCACTTACACAGGAAGTTGAGGAAGCAACGGCCGCTTGGACACTGTTCCCTGGGTTCAAATTCGTGCTGCCCAGGGAGGATTTCCAAACATCCCCGCCGAGTGATGCCAGACTTGGGAAGCCGAGGAGGATTTGCTGGAGACCTGCACCGAACATGTTGTGATCCTTGCAATGTTGTATTGGAATGTGCTTTGTTGGAAGGAGTGACTGATGGTGAAAAGACTTTGACTCACAAGGCCACCATGAGGGCATCGGAGGTGATGATGGTAGTTATTGACCGGGCAGTGAATGGGCCCGACTTCATGTTTCTCGGCGATTTATCGAACTTTGTCATGTTTCCCGTCAACCTTGATACAGCTTCCCGGGACCCCGGGGAATGGTTCTACGGCGATCGACCCCTGTCTCCGGCCGCGTAACCCGTTTCCCGGGGCGGGCCCAAGCTTCTGTAACAAAAGCGCCATTCATAACACACGACGAAGCGAAAATCCAAGTAGCATTATTCTTAATACGACCGCTAAAGACGATCTAGGAAACAACACTTCGTTTGCTAATTTACAACAATGCCTGGCCGTACTTCGATCGAGATCCGCAAGGTAGCATTAGCTGGAGTAAGCACTCGTCGGCCTTGTCCCCATCTTCATGTCACTAACGTTGGTCACAGAAAGGCTACGTCGGAGAAAAGGTTTACGATGAACTGGTCAACGCCGGGTATGATGTTACTATTCTATCACGATCTAACCCGAAGGACGAGGAGAACGTCCGGGTCGTCGACTACGAGTCCACAGAAAGCCTCACTGAGGCCCTCCGCGGACAAGACGCCGTCGTCTCCACCCTCAACCCGGCAGGATGGCCACACCAGTACAAACTGATTGATGCTGCCGTCAACGCCGGCTCCGTTAAGCATTTTATCCCCAGCGACTTCACTGCTCTGTCAACCAACTCCGCGGTTGCCCAGCTTCCTTACTACAGGGACGCTGTGGCGATCCAGGATTACCTCAAGGACAAGGCTGAGAAGAGCGGCATGAAGTGGACGATTGTCGCAACCGGTCCGCTTCTTGGCTGCGTCTTGAACGGGAGCTACATGTACAACTACCAAGAGCAGACTGCGCTCCACGTCAGCAATGTCGAGCACAAGGTCAGCATGACTCGGAGACCCACCCTCGCCAAAGCCATCGCCGGCATCTTTCAAAGATCCAAGGATATGGAAAGCGGGCCGATCTTTATCCAAGACTACACGCCTACTCAAAAGGAAATGCTCGACATTGCAGAGAGGCTCTCCGGGAAGAAGTGGCCCGTACAACATGTTGATGGGGAAGAAAAGGTACAGGAGGGCCTTGGCATGTTCAAGAAGGCGGCTGCGGAGGGAACTACTCCCCCAATCTTTGCGACATTCCTTGTCATACACGGTACCATATTTGGGGGAAAGTACAACACAGCTTGGGACGGAGAGGGAAACAAATGCCTGGGTCTGCCAGTTATGTCCAAGGAGGAGTTTGAGGGCTTGATCGAGCAGAGGGTCAGAAATGAGCCTATCGACGGAGGGCTGCCATGGAACTCGGCCCCGAAACCGAGAACTGCATCTTAGGTACTTCGTTGAGTTTAAGCACTTCAGTCGATTTGGAAGAAGCAACAGCCCGTTGGAAAGAATCAAATCGTATTTTAAACATGATTACATACGTGGGAACACCTCTTCATATACGCGAAAGTTCACAACCCTTATATTCAAAGTGCAACTTACAACCCATTGTTAGGATAGCCCAATGTTCGCCGATGCATAGTTGGACGGCGTAGGACAATGTGACAGCATTCTATTGCACAAGAAAAGGGGTTGCATTTAGTTTCCACTCTAGGAGGCAAAGCGTTGTTTATGAAAGTTGGAGGAAGCATAAATATGTTAACAACAAATGAGAGAGAATAATAGAACAAGAATTGAGCTCAGCTGCCTGACAGCAGCGATGGAGCCTTGAAACCATTCCATTCCAGATAGTCAGTCGGTACCTTGGGGAACTGGTCGATCCCATCCAACATAACCACCCCCATTCCGCCAGCGTGATGAGTCTGAACATGACAATGAAGAAGCCAAGCGCCGGGGCTCTCCACCTTGTACCGAATCACTGTCCAAACAGCAGGTGCATCGCCAGCAATGTCAGGCGTCGTGAAGGTGTCCAGGTAAGATGGGTTCTCGAAGTTGAATGAGCCCGATGGCAGATGTCGCTCGGCTTCCTCCACCGTTGCCCAGGGGAACCTTCCAATGCCTGATCCGAGGAAGTAGACCTTGTTTCCGTGCTTGTGCACAGGATGACTCTGTGCGAAAGGACCTTCGGTCTCCAAGATGATGTCGACCCACTGCCCAACTTGAGTCCGAAGTACTAATTCGCTCTGGGGCACCTTATCAGGTTGCCTGAAGAGGAAAGGGGGGTCTCGCTCTTCCGCAGTCATGTTGAACACCTCGTTACCTGAGAGACTCCATTCGAATGCACCGTATGGGCGGCCAGGCTTTCTCAAAAACAGCTTGAAAGTTCGGTCTGACTGGCGAGCTGGTTGCTGCGCTGGATATGGACGACCGTCTTCCGGCTTGAATGAGCGAATGTTTTTGATAAGAGGTTGTCCGGCGTAGTTCATCTTCGGTTTCGAGCGACTAGGCAGTTCGGTGGCATCATCGTATGCCATCTCCGCAAAGCCGCCGAGGATCTGGTTTAGGAGGTCATTGGCCATGCGAATCGTGTACCGAGCTCGCTCTTGGTCGAGTTTTACCATTACTGAAACCCGGTTCCCGTTGCCGACGTAGATGCGGTCTGCGACGATGGGTCTAATGTACTGCCCGTCAACGGCGTATACATGCAGGTCGTGGTTGTCGATGGAGACTTGCAATGGGTACAGGCCACCGACATTGATAAACGTCAAAGCTGCCCAGCCACCACGACTGTCAACTTGGATAGTGAAGTTGCCCCGAGAGTTGCGGCCGCCCACGCACTTTCGGATGGCCTCAGCGGGAAGCTTGTCCAGATGCACGTCGAAATCTCCCTGAAGAGCCTGAATTGGGGGAACACATCCCTTTGCAGTCATGTGGTCCTCGCCAAGGTCTTGCAGCATCTTGAGAATGATTGGGTTTGTCATGCTGTCGAGGGATTCCGGGTCTAAGCAATACTGGGATCCAATGCCGTTGACGATGATGGCGTCTGTGCAGGCGAGATCGAAATTCGCAAGTTCTTCAACATGATAGAAATCGTCGAATTTGTATTGGCTCCAGTCGGAGAGAAGCAGCGGTTGCATTTGCGACTCCGCAGTGCGCATGGCTTCCTGCTCTCGGGGGTCGCTGTTGATAAGGTGGAACGGCCTGTCCACCCCGTCCAGTGCTTTGACGATGATGGAGCCGTAGAGACCGTCCATGAGTTGCCCTTTAGAATGTGCGTGGTAGAAGAAAGTTCCTGGCTGCTCTGCCTTCCACCGATACAGGTATGAGGCTCCGGGTCTAATTTGCCCTTGTGTGAGCCCCGGAACACCGTCGCTCCAGGGAGTCTTCCGTTGGTCAACCCCGTGGAAGTGAATGGTTGTGTCTTCCCGTAAGTAGTTACGGACCAAAAACTCAACGTCGTCGCCTTGTCTGAGACGCAGCGCTGGGCCCGTGAAGCTGCCGTTGATCAGAATGGTGTCTCGCGGCCCAGCACCAAGTGCGTCAACTCTCCCAACAGTGAGATGGATTTCAAAACGGACAGGGCTTCGAGCGGCGGACTCCAGGTTGGCATTTTCGAGCTTTGGCAATGGTGCCGGATCCCATACGGGGGACGACCACGAGACTGCCCATGACAAGAGCTTGAAAAAGTGCATGATTGTTGCTTTTTATGTTTTCGTAAGAATGCAGGTTACATAAAGAGATTTCAGTTGACTTGAATGCCTGACCAGCCATCAAGTTCAAGTTGCCAGATTGAATTCTGGCAAAGAGATAATGTCGACGTGGTTTGACTTGATCGACAAAGCTGTTGCTTTCAGAAGGAGAAGAGGGCCTTGCAGAGGATTGATTCTACGGTACCAAACAGTTCCCGCTTGAAGGCACAGGCCAGGCCCGAAGTATCGGGTTGCAGAGCAGGGAAGCGGGAAACAAAAACCGACCTTTGGCGACTTGACACCGCACTGGACCCTGCGTAGTCCGCGACTCGGGTACTTAGGTTGCTTCTGAGACCTGCGTCGCTGTCCGCTCTTTCAGACAATCTGACGTCCTCTCAACAAATTCTCTTTGCCCGTATTCTCAATAATGCGCTCGCCACTCATTATCGCCACCGCACTGCTGCTGGGCCATGCTTCAGCCAAATCACTAGGCGAAGCATTGGTGAACCATGGATCACTTTCCATGCTTCATGAGCTTCTGGAAGACCTCGACCTCCTAGTCCGGTTCAATACGGCAAAGAAGTCGACCTTTCTAGCCATGACAGATGATGCACTCGTTGGTCTCGCCAACTGGGGGCTCAACATGAGCACCATAGACCCATCGCTTGCCAGAGCTATCCTGGAGTATCATTTTCTCGAAGGTGTTTACACTTCATCTGAACCGTCACTACAGACGGAAATCCAGCTTGTGCACTCGGTCCTGCGGCCACCGATTCTCACAAACGTTACAGCCGGCCCGGTAGTGAAACTTTCGACGGGTGAAGGTGGTGTTCTATGTGCGGAATCTGGTATCCAGAAGGTTTTGTACATCAACGACTCGGATATCCATCACGACAATGGTGTCGTGCACACGATTGACAGCAACCTCGTTCTTCCGCATAACATCTCGGAAACCACCAACCTTGGCAACCTGCACGAGTTTTGGAGAATCATTGAGAAGTCCGGGACACGAGAGCTACTGGAGCCTTTGCAAGACGTGACGATACTGCTGCCGCATGACAACGCGGTAAAGCGATGGCGTCCCTTGCTAGACTCTCTCGGACCGGAACAGCTGGCAGTGGTCATCGCGAACCATGCCATCCCGAATCAGGTTTTGTATCACACCGCTTTCGCAGAGGAGGGGAAAGAATTCGCTACCCTGGGCGGCATGAAGGTCTCAGTGAGACGCGACTCTAGTGGAGACATGTTCGTCAATGAAGCGAAGGTCCTGAGGGAAGACGTGCTCATCTTCGGCGGCGTTGCGCACATCCTCGATGGCGTATTGGTTCCTTTCACAGGTAAGATATTATTGCAAACATCGAGAACATGAAAATTGGCTTAACAGCATCAATAGACTCGAGTTGCCGCTCGCTCAACAGCCAGATTTGGAGCCACTTACCTTCTCGATGGGCCCACGCTACCTCATGGACGGTGGCTGCGCAAGATGGCATTAGTGCCATGGTTGTGATTTCGTTGGCGGTTCTAGCTGTATACAAGTTTTCCAATCGCAGATCAAGAAGGGAACATCTAGCACCGTGGTCGACAACACGCTGGGAACAGTACTTGCAAAGTGCTGCCAGCGAAAAAGGGCGGCGCGTCAGATTCTGAGAATCAGCAAGCACGTTTCATGATGCACAACTCTAATTATACTCAGCTACTGAGAACTATCTTTGAATCAAAAGCGTTGATTTCCTTTTTTCCAATGATGTTGTTCTTGGGGTTTAAACAGAATAAGCCTGGATCATAAGGCCTGCTGTGACCCTGCACAAGGTCGTTCACGAACGCTGGCGGTCTTCAGAACCAAACGCCCCCGTGCATTTAAGGCAAAAAAAAGCGTTGGATAAAAGGTCTGACGGGAAGTACCACAATCACACGAACAAATCTGTTGCTTCGGGCGTCATCTTGCCTCACCATGGCCGGAAACCCCAACAACAGAGTTCGTACTCATTCCAAGATCATCCACGCATGAACGCAAGGTAACGATAATATTGTCGCTCTTCTGCAGTCCTTCAGCATTCCACTCTGCAGTCTCTCAAAACGCCATAATCCTTGTCTCTCCGTCCTTTCTCCACCGCCAGTCGGAATACCACCCTCGGAGAAACTTGAAAGGGCATTGGGGCAGTAATAGTCAGTGCATTCACCCGCCTGATAATCATCCAAAGCCGACGGAGGTTAGTACAAAAAACAATGTAAGGTCGATCCCCATGTGACGCACCACTTTTAACCGAAGGAAACGCGATCGGATATTGAGGGAGGTGGCTCGGGGATTGTTTGCCGGGCCCGCTACGCTGCGAGAACCTAAGCCATACAGAAGCCGAGTCATACACTTGTGGAAAGTTGGCGCTTCCCAGAAACAGTCCTTTCTGTCATTGCAGAACAATGTGAAGGGGCCTCGTTTTGCTCAAGGCGGCAGACTGACAATGCTTACCGGTTCCACAAGCCAGAATAAACGTCACAGTAGAAGAAGGGGCGACCGAGTCATTAAATAAAGCTGGCCAGCTTTGTTCCAAAGCTAAGACAGTCCCCGCGCTTTGTATCGAGTCGGGAACGTTGAAAGCACGGCAAAGCAGAGGATCGGAACCGGGAGTATTCTCGGGCTCCGTGTTTTGAGTAGCAGATATCGACTGTTTCTGAATCAAGCATTCCGTTAGCTTCAATGCATCACGGACCGTTTGCGTATGTGTACCCACTGTACCGCTAATTCCCATGGCGTGTTGATGCCGGTACTCTTGCTTTTGAGACCCTGCCGCTCGGCCTTCTGAGTCCAGAAATCCCGATGTGACTTGGGATATTATGTGTTACCGATGACACTTATTGGATGTGCTTTACCGGCACTCTGATGTCTGATAGGTGACGACTCAACCACAACTGGGTCTCTCAAAGTCCAATCATTGCATTTAATCCGGTCTATCTTTTCATTGCTGGCCCATCCGTACACTTGTTGGTTTGTCTAACTCTGACTTAATTGGAGAACAAAAATGGCGCCAGCAACACACCGAAGCGCAGCAGAGGCTGCGTCCTCCGGAGGAGCATCGTCAATCGACGAACAAGTCATTACCAAGATCCAGGGCGGAGACTTCATCGTCGACTGGCTCGGCCCAGACGACAAAGGTTGTCCTCAGAATCTGCCAACACCGCGAAAATGGCTCATCACTCTCGTTCTGGCTCTCTATGTGCTGTCAACGACATTTTCGTCTTCAGTTTTCAGTGCTGCAGCCGCCGTCACGGCAAGCGAGTTCAACACCACCGTTCAGACTATGGTTTTTGGCGGGACTTCACTGTTCATGCTTGGCTTCGCAGTTGGTCCTATTATGTTCGGGTAAGTTTTTGAAAGCCTCATACTTAGGCTTTGAATCCGTTTTTGGCTAAACAACTCCTAAAGGCCCCTCTCTGAGCGCTATGGAAGAAAGCGTCCTCTGATGGTCGGCTATATCACGTTCGCTCTTCTTCAGCTACCTGCAGCAAACGCCCAAAGCCTCTCCACCATCTTCCTCTTCCGGTTCTTTCAGGGAGTCTTCGGAGCCGCTCCTTCGGCCATCCTAAGCGGCACACTCGCCGATATTTGGACCCCGAAGCAGAGAGGTTTCGCCATGCCCTGTACTGGCACTTTTCTCATGATTGGACCTGTCCTTGGCCCGATGATCGGTTCAATCATTGTCAAGAGCCCTTTGGGATGGCGTTGGATTTTCAATATTACGGCCATCTTCACTCTTGCTGTTGCGGCAATTACATACCCAGCTCTTACAGAGACGTACTCCCCGACTCTGTTGGAGAGACGAGCGAAGCGCATGCGCCATATGACTCGCAACTGGGCGCTGCGAGCTAAGTCGGAAGAGGTGGAGAGCAGCATCAATGATATTGTCGAGAAGTGCCTTTCTCGCCCTGCAAAGATGCTTGTTTTGGAGCCTATCCTTCTCTTGATGTCCACTTACATCTCAGTGGTCTTTGGTACATTCACGCAGCCCCTACATTGTTGAAGTTCGTTTGCTGATAGATTTTCAGGGCTGATGTACATATTCTTCCTCGCATACCCGATGTCCTTTTCACGTGAGCGTCACTGGGATGACACCTCCGCTGGTCTTCCCCTCCTTTCTATCCTGCTCGGAACACTCCTCGGCGGAGCCCTCATCATTGCCACGGTCAACACAAAACTCTCCCCAGACCCCAAGGCTGGCCGTCCTCAGGAGAACAGGCTACTGCTCATGATGATCGGAACTGTCTGCCTGCCGGTTGGAATGTTCTGGTTTGCAGTGACGAGCTCGCCATCTACCAACCCTTGGCCGCAAATCGTTGCTGGGGTGCCTATCGGCATCGGCATCATCTTGATCAACATGCAAGGGATGAACTACATCGTCGACTGCTACGGAATCAACTCGAACTCGGCCATCGCAGCGAACACATTCATGCGCTCACTCTTTGCGTCCGGCTTCCCTGTCTTCGCGTAAGTCTTTGGTCATTGCATTGTTTGCCCAGCTCGGTTTCTCTTAATGCCTATGCTCTTGCTGACTTCTTGAAAGGACATCAATGTATTCTGCAATTGGAGTGGCTCGTGCCACTTCATATTTGGCTCTATTCGGTGTGGTTTTGGCTCCTATTCCATTTCTCTTTTACCATTACGGTGACAAGATCCGCGCTCGGAGCAAGTGGTCGCCCACTTACGGACAGTAAGACTACTTGGAACGTTTGAGACAAGAAGACAGTTGAGACGTAATCTGGCTTTAAGACGATTAGCTTTAACTTGTTGTGGTTGCTCGTCACTCTGGTGATAATAGAGTGGCCATCACAGCCAAGGCAGAATAGAATGTCCGGGAAGGAGCAAGCTTTGTTACTATGAAGATTTTTTCTGGCTTTATTTCCCACCTCCACTTGCTGTATCTTGTATGTCCGAGTATATAAAAAATTATAAGCGTGCATATGTGGATGTGCGCTTTCAGGTTGTTGTTAGAATCCTTCACCATAGATGTGCCACCAGTGGGTTTCGTTTGTACTCGGTAAATGTTTTACCACCTTGCATAAATATGAACTAATATTGATGGTAAAGGGTTATTCTGTTTTCCTAAGCTTCTATTCGATGGCAAGGTTTGGTGTGTGTGTGTGTGGTTTTACTTATACTCTTGCGGTGCAAGCGGAATTTGGGAATGTCATCAAATTTACATCGCTTCGCTCCACAGTAGTGCGTATTCCCATTCTGAATGAGTAAATTCTCATCAACCACATCAAAGGATTTGCGGGAGGCTTCACGGTTTCATCTAAGAATGAAATTACATTCGCCCAAGATAACTGATTCACTGCTTGCCCAATCTAACGCAATTGAAGTGTTATGTTTAGCAATGACCCCTACTCGCAGCTCTGATCCTCCCAGAAGAGGAAGAATCTCGTTTCTATGCTTCGCCTCGCAGGACCAATGTCATCTGGAGTAGGGAACGCACTGTGAGGCGTTCGCCTAGCCCTACCATCCTTTTTCGAGTCAAAAATCTTGATCAAGATAACATCGTCTCTGGTCATACCACCCCGGAACCACCACTTGTGCTGATCGGGGCTGTCAGGAGGAGCAACCTGCCACATATGGTTCTCGGTCGGCTTGTGGGGCCATCTGAATGGCACGCAGTGCATGGTGTCGTGAAGCTCATCATCGCGAACCGACCGAGCATCGCACATAGCCAGGGGCTCGCGATGGACTTCGTCCATAGGTCTCCAAAGGTTGACGATAGCCCAGCGGTGCTTACCATCATGCTTGGCGCCTTCACCGGGGGGGAGGTCGTCGTAGAGGCGGCGGCGGGCTCCGAGATCGGACTGGTCAATGTGAACAAAGCGAGCGGAGAGAAGACCACCGTCCGTCATAGCCATATCAGGCTTCTTCTCATCATCCTCGGGGTTGCTCTCCCATTGGCGTTGACGGATAATGTGGGAGATCACACGGACATCACTGGCTCCGGTGCTGTTGCAAGTCAATTAGCCTGGCTGCTAACAAAGCTTTTGGCAAATCCGATATAGACTTACAGATTTCTCATGAACTCCTCGCACTCGGCGTTGTAAACCTTGTTGAGTTGCTCGTCAATGGGACTCCACGGAAAGTCCTTGTATGAGGTCGGAAAATGCTCAAACTGGAAGCCAGTCTTATCGAGGCTAAACTCCGACTCTTTGCCTCGGGCATTCTGGATCTTCACTGGACGCGGGTCGTATTTGCGGCGCATTTGCGCAAAGGTGCCACCCCAAATCATCTCGTCACCACCCTTCGTAGGGCAGAGACGGTAGTTGAGATTGACATCATAGTAGGGCTTGTCGTGGTTGTAAACGCCGGCGAGCTTGGCGCGCTCCTCGTTGTCTTTGGCAGCAAGCTCAGTAGGGGTGTACTCGACTTTGTCACCAGAGACTTGCAGCTTCCTCTTCACTTCCGTGTCGAGGAAAGCGAGCTCGTCAGTGGTAGCGTAGTTCAACTCAAGGGTAGGCATGATGGCGGTTGCTAATCAGATGACGGATGTTGTTTGGTGAGTAAAGGATCTCGTGTTGAGAGCCTGTCTAACATGGCCTTTAATAACTTTGGGATTGTCACACTTGAGTTGATAATCTCATTACTGCTGCGTTGACGTCAACAAGCCCCCAGCATTCTGTTAGCCGGCACAGGGGTGTGCCGATAAACCGTTCTTGACCTGTTGCAGTTCGCGGCGATTGAATCCCCGGTCGGCGTGCACGGGTCCGTGTCGTAGAAATGGTATTGCCGGATGATACAATGGTTCTCCGACGGGGAATCTTGCTCTCTCTCTCAAGCTGAAACAGTACAGTACTAACAACCGAAAGGGCTGGAGCTCCTGATGTGCTGGAAAAGCGAGCTGGACATAAGAAATTTGCCCGATATGGTCTCTGGATACCGATGTTAACGATTTTGGGAACACGCTGGAAACTTTGACAGCTCTTGGCGAACATAGGCGGAAAGGATGCCCTTGCGCTCGAGTACCAAAGTTGCTGGTTCCCATGCACTGCTCGCAATTGGATCTTTTTCATAGTTTCTCCTTCGACGAGATTTCTTGATTGTTTCTTTTTAGGGCTTGCAATTGCCGAATTCAAGATGGTGTTTGCCGGCATGCTTGTCATAGAATCAAAGGCGATATCCTCGCAGACTTGGTGTATCGATCACCATGTTCCATAGGATGCATGGGCAGGTATCCAATACAAGTTCAGATTGTAGTCATGATGTAATTTATTCGCATTATCCTTGAAAGCTACTAAAACCTATAATGCTCCGCCCATCCGACAACACAACTACGAACATCAAGTCAGAACGGCTCCACGGTCCAATTGGCTAGCTGATTAGATGACTTACCGACTTCTACTCATGTCAGCAAAATTGAAATGGTCCGGAATGAATTTGCCTAAAAAGTCGGGGTCCTCGCGCATCCTCTCAATACATCCAATATCTGGTACGATTATCGAGATGATTGTGTCATAGTCCAACAACATTTCGATGGGCGCATCAGGGAACAGCTTTTTGAAGTCTGTCTTCGACGAAGCGTCGTTGTGCGTCTGTTGCAGGTGCATGTCAGTTGCCACCAGTGGAACGAGAGTCAATAGTAACTTACGACGGTGTAAGATACAGCACCGTACTTCTCAAGGAGTGGCTTGATGATGGGAGTGTTCACATTCTCTATGTGGTTGTGATGGCTCTGCTCATCCATGTCTGGTTTCTTGTAGACGTAGATGCTGTAAGAAAACAGACGTTTCGGTTGCTCGAGAGACCCCATTTTCGGTGAGCTTTGGATGATTATGCGTGGTGATGGAGGAGAAGAGGGAACATTCAAATCTTTCCCCCCGTCCTGGGCGCGGGAAAGACAGCGGCTCCAGGCTTATGTAGGGACTGCAGATGAGGCAGCTCTTTGGGTATCAATCAAAATGTTTCGCGGCAAAAGGGCCTCGATCATTCTCATCGTGACGGGCCCGTGCATAAAACGCTAAACCGATGTTGGGGCGCTGGGAAAGTTCACTGTTCCCCGGTCCGTTCGCCGCGGGCGGGAAACACCGCCTGGTGCTTGAGCCTAAATGACTGAATCATGTAAGTAGCCGTTATTGATTGGGATTTGCAAGGCCCGATAGCCCGAGGCCACGCAAGTCTCCCAAGCTCTTCGGTCAATGATCGGGATGCGATGGTCAAATCGCGGTTCGACTCTCATTCAACGATTCGAAGCTTGAGCGAGTTGTAGCGTCTCCTACCTCAACTATATTACACTCCACCATCTTTCCACTTGAAGCTGCAGTTGCTCAATCTCGAGATCCTCGTTATAGCACCCACTCGGCTTGCTTTAAAAACCAGTTCTCGTTACCTCTCACTTTGCCGCTTTTCTTGATACCCAAACCTTCCAGTTTAACCTCAGAGTCGTAACAATGGCTGACCCCAAGATCGTCCTCATTACTGGCGCCAACAAGGGCCTGGGCTTTCAAGCCGTCAAGACCCTTCTAGGATCAAAGCAGAAGTATCACGTTTTCCTTGGCAGCCGCGACTTCGCAAAAGGAAAATTTGCCGCAGAGACAGCAAGTGCGGAGGTCAAGTCCCACAGCATTGTTGAGCCGATTCAGCTAGATGTTGAGAGTGATGCTTCCATCAAGGACGCTTTCGAGACGGTCAAGAACAAGGTCGGCAGGGTCGATGCCCTAATCAACAACGCCGGTATGTTGTTTTGACTCGGAGATGAGCATATCCTAGCCGCTGCTAACACACTTATTGCAGGCGTCATGCTCGACCAACAGATTGAACGTGGCAACATGACTGTCCGCGAGGCATACAACAAGTCGTGGGACATCAACGTCACTGGTGCCCACATCCTTACAGACACTTTCCTCCCGCTCCTGCTGAAGTCGTCCGATCCGCGCCTGATCTTCAACACTAGCGGAGTTTCCTCGCTGGCGAACGCAGCTGATTCTTCCCATTTCACCTACAAAGTCCCCCCAGCCGGTGCACCGAAGCCGGTCGGCACGATTTCTTACCGCGCGGCCAAAGCTGGACTGAACATGGTCATGCTCGAGTGGGTGCGCATGCTGAAGAACGATGGCGTCAAGGTCTGGTGTGTAGCACCGGGGTTCTTCGCTACCGATATTGGAGAGGGTGACCCTGAATCTATGAAGAAGATGGGTGCCGGCGACCCCGCTGGCGGTGGCAAGGCTCTTGTTGACGTAGTCGAGGGAAAGAGAGATGCTGATGTTGGTAAGGTGGTTAATATGGCAATGTACGGTACACCTGTCCAGCCTTGGTAAGAAGGGCAAAACAACACTGGTTGTAGAGTAAATATCGTTGAAAAGGAACAACGTAATAGAGCCAGTATCCGTTGTAACGAATCCATTCTTAGCCCCATGTTTGTGGACATCGCTTTGCAATACTGAACTTAACTATGTCGCTGATGAGTATTTCATTGACGCAATGGTAGGAATGAAAAGCTGTAACATCAATAATTACTAGAACCCCACGCAATGCCAACGATTGGTCTCCTGGAATGAATGTACTACATAAGCCTTGGCTACAATGTTGGACAGCACAATCAAAAGTTGGTGGATCCTACCAACTGCTCTTCTCACGAGTGCGCAGTCGCGGTCAGAAACCGGAAAGAAAACTCATACGATTTCTTTCCCGTGCATTGTTAGTTCCACATTCGTGGCCCCGAAAACGCACCAACCAAATGGAATGATGCAAACAGTCCTTCCAGTAGGCTTCAGAGACGCTGCTAGGCAGAGCCCGGGCTCATTAGCAGTATCTTAGCCTCGCGGTTGAAAATTCGTCTGTGTCCACGCTGAACTATCAGAGTGCCATAGGCGATGGGGACTTTGGTACATTGCGGCACATCTGGCACTTCATGGGCACACACTTGGTAAAGTTCAATCAAAGAGAATGGCAACTGGCTCAATTCGGCTCGTGGACAAACAGATTTGGATATAGTGGACCAGTTCTTCTGGCATCTTACTCGAGATCCTGGTCCTCCCAGAAAACAAGACACCTGATCTCAATGCTCTCCCTGGGCGGGCCCTGATCCTTGGGTGTCTGGATTGCGGTGTGTGGCACTCTTCTGGCCCTCCCATCCAACTTCGTATCAAAGATCTTGATCAATAACGCCTCATCAGGTGTCATGTTGCTAGCATAGTACCACTTGTGCTGTGGACTCGCAACCATATGCCACTGCTCGTTGTCTTTATTCATAGTATTAGGCGGCTTGCCAATGACAATGCGGGTAGTCACCGGACGAAGGTCAGACTCTTCGACGCTGCGTGCGTCGCAAACCGCCAATGGCTCACGCTGAACGAGCTTAAGAGGTTGCCAGACGTTGACGATACCCCAGCGGGTCTTGGTCTTGGCGCGAAGCATTTCGGCTTCTGGCAGCCTGCCAAGTACAACTTCGGCACCACGGTAGGATTGATCTATCAAAAATTAGAACTGTACATTCAGTTGAATGGTAGAAGTACTTACCTACATGAATGAACATAGCAGGGGGCTGCATGTTCAGCACCTCAGAATCCGGGAGGTCATCGGGTATGTTGAGAATCTTCTCGTGAGCATCACGTCTGATGACGTGAGGAGCAAAAGGGTGAACATATGTTGCGCCCGTGCTGCAAACATTCTTAGCTCCGCATGTTTGGCATTACATTTTATGTGATGGGATAGCTCACTGTCTCATCAAGAGTTCCTGCACATCCTTCTGCAGTTGTGGTGGGAGGCCAAATCTGTAGTCTCCATCCCACTTCTTCTCCTGGATTGTGCTTTCTACCACTTTGAAGCCCTGTTTATCAACACTGAACTCTTCATCACAGGTGCGCATGTCGGTCACAGGCACCAGCTGCCGATCGTACTTGGTGCGTTGAAAGCCTACTGTGGCGATCATCTGGATGGGGTACGGCTCGCCTTTCGGCGGCGGCAAGTGATAGTTGACATAGGCCTCGACAGACTCGGGCTTCTCGGTGGAGTGAGGCATGCTGATTAAGTTGTGATAGCGCGATGTAATGGTTCACGATAAGTTGAGGAAGCGATGATTCATTAATCGGCCGAGACAGACAGACAAAATTGCTGTATAGATCGAGCATTAAATGAGGGCCGAATCCCTTGTAGTCGGGGATCAGAATCAAACAAGCTCTTGAACCCTGTGGACATACGGGTAACTCCGAGACGTACTTGTTAGTATAGATTCAGGGACTGCATACACATGCCGAGATCGACCACAAGGTGAGCCCATCGGTCGGGAACATGAGACGCTCCTGAGTAGCCTCGCATTGGCAAGGTACCACTGACTTCCCGAACAAGCCAGGTACCACGAGTATCAGACCACGCATGCTTTTCCAGACAGCTAGCTTCGCGGGCCGCAAAAGCCAAGTTTTTGTTAGTGAGCAAAGAAACGTGGAACCGGCTGGTCCTTGACTCGTATTCACCCAAGCAGTTGCGCGGCCCGATGCAGACGTTTTGCCGCCCTCAACTTAGAGTTGCGAAAATGCCGTGTCTGAAGCCCATTGGTCAGTTGGTTGTCGTTTCTCCCTATTCAGGTAATGAAACCCCAGCAATCACCGATCGGAGAACCCTGTGCGGCCAATGGTCGCCGGTGCACCGGTTGCCGATCACGCGACGACACCAGATTCTGGACAAGTTCATCCATTCTTTGCAAGTCTACAAGGGATAACTCCAATTTCTGATACATTTTCCTTGTGCATCACGCCCATAAAGCAATGACCGGTCACTGTAAATCTCCGGACACTCCACTCCTTCCTAGGATCTCAGGTGGTTGGACGAGAAATGTTGACGTCGGATGATCCGATGCGTGACGGAACGAAGATGACGACGGAAAGCGAGTGGTGAAATAATCGTCAGAATTGCCCGTACCTGTTCGAATAATTCAGCCAAGCTCCGTTCTGAGTTTGCACTTGATTTGGTGTGCATTCCCCGATATTCCCAATGGGGAGGACTTCTAGATAGCCCCAGTGCCGCTCACGCCGAAACATTGGGGACTGCTGAACGAGTCAAACACGTGCGGTGAGGATAATAAAGCAGTGACGACACCATGTTCACAATGTATATTCCACGAGTAAAAGATATCACCTCTTTCACAAAAACTTCGCTTCGTGTCCGCTCCATTCGTCAAGACACATACTGCCAAGACACAATTCATCAGGAACGTCGTCACCTACGCAGATCCCGTCGAGAGACACAAGGCCAAGAAACAAACATTCCAGCCACGCAAAGCCAAGACACGTACTTTAACATGCCTTATATTCCCAACCTGCCACAGATCCCCAACCGATACGCCGCGGCTCACGCCAACCCTCAAGGCGAAGGAGACGCCCGTCCTACGGCCCTTCAAATCATTCAAGATGAAGACTTGATTGGGAAGCTAGGCGAAAAGGTCGCTTTGGTCACGGGCGGCACGAATGGAATTGGTCTCGAAATTGTGCGGCATCTTGCCAAGACTGGCATGAAGGTCTTCTTCACTTCACGAGACCTCGCAAAGGGCGAGAAGGTGAAAGAGCAGCTCCAGGGCGAAGATCCCAGTTTGAGGCTTGAAGTTGTCGAGATGGAGCTCAAGAGTTTGAAGAGCGTGAAGAACGGCGCTGAGCAGGTTCTGAGCAGCACCGAAAGGTTGGATGTGCTCGTAAACAATGCTGGTAAGTCGCGTTTAGGCGTGCAAAGAACCCAAAAGCCCATCGGTTCTTCAATTCACTAATCGTCCATTGAAGGTATCGCGGCGACGCCTCGTGGCTACACTGAAGAGGGTTATGAACAGCAGTTTGGCGTCAATTACCTCGCTCACTTTTACCTGTTCCAACTGCTCAGGCCTCTGCTCCTGGATACCGCTGCCAACCATAACGTGAATGTGCGAGTTGTCACCACTTCGAGCACTTCACACACGGCCTCGACCGTGCTGCCCGAAAACAACTATGATACCGCGAACCCCAACGGCAAGGGTTACGAGCCCGGTGTTTCGTATGCCCACTCCAACACAGCAAAGATCTGGTTCTGCAACGAAGTTGAACGGCGATACGGGTCCGAAGGTATCCATGCCATCAGCATCCACCCTGGCGGGTTCGGAAGCGGGCTGATGGAGTCGTCGGATGAGGAGACTCGCAAGATGCTTGAGAAGCTGATCCAGATGCCCCACATTAAGAAGGTCTGGAAGAGTGTCCAGCAAGGCGCAGCCACTAGCGTGTTGGCCGCTGTCGGAAAAGAGTACGATGGTATTGGGGGGTTCTACATGGAGGACTGCGGTGTGAGCAAGCCGATCCCTGATGATGTGAACTGGGCTGGATATGGGTTCAAGTCGTGGGCATTTGACGAGGAGGGCGAGAAGAAGTTGTGGGCCGATTCATTGAAGATGGTCGCATTGGAGGATGACCGCTAGTTCAACGATGGCTAGTAGTTAACACAGTGGATTGAACACAAGGAGTCTGTCTTCCGTTCTCTCGTGTGCTGTCTCTTAGTGGCCCAGCGTCGACCTTGAAAAGTCTATACCAATTCTCTCTGAATGAAAGGCGAAAGGCTTTCCATCGGAGCACCAGAACCCTTGCCACTTTACAAAAGAGGGCTTGATCATCAGGTATGCCAAATCATGTTAAAAGCTGTATGATGATTGCTGTACGTGTAATAACGCGTTGAAGAAATGTCAAGCTTAATTGAAGCTCACTGCGGGCTGCAGTAAACCTCTCCGCAAAAGCCAATCTCATGACCCGCCCCGTAGTCACCTCATTTCTCATGGCAAAGGCATCAATTACGAGGCGGTGTCGGTCACTCATACACAGCTTATGAAGACAAGCATACAGTATCAATATGAAGAGCTCCAAGTATCCGATCTAGAGTCACGGCAACGCGAGCTTGTTTCACTTGGATATCTTATGCGGCTTCACAGAATTGATGTGCCCATCCTGAACGGAGCATACATTGTTTGTATTTTTCCCGGTTTTCTCGCTGGCCATCGTGTTCCACTACATCTGCGGTCGATCATTGGCCATTAAAACCTGGGTCCATTATTTCTTCGAGTTGCCGCAAGTGGTGTTGTACGGCTGCTTCCACGGTATGGGCTCTCGTATTTCTCGATTGGGATAGTACGATTGCAGATGAATCATGACATCCGGCAACATGCATGGCTGTCAACCGTTTGTCGAAAGGTTATTGGTAGGAGATGGGAGCGGAAAGTCTAAGTTCATGAATCCCACATTTTTAGTCATGGCCGGTTACAATATCAGTCTCAGGCATACAACCCGAGTGGACAATGTGAGAGCGGCAATCCCAGCACAAAGCGTGGCCCCGGTCCCCGGCACATCACCCGATGATCTTCGGCGAAGTCGAACCTACCACGAATCGCGATGCACTCGCCCGTGCGCTTCATTTCGATAAACCCTTATGTACCAACCAAGTTCGTATGTAAGCCTCTATTAGTTGTGTGCGATCTAGTCTGGCTCTTGGCCCCCTAGTTCTCTTCAGACGAATTCCGACTTTCAAAATATCCTGTCTCACTACCATTCGTCTAAACCAAAGCACCCAGTATGTCACGTCCGGGAAGTCTCTCAGACGCCTCCAAGACGGAGCTGCGCGCCAATCAAGCGCTATCCACCGATACAGTACCCAATATTGAGAATGGAGGCTACGATTCGACAACGACTGAGTCCCCAAAGCAGGACAGTCCCGACAGTGACGCCAATGAGCCCCCGTACCCGAGTGGCGTTCAACTTGGCCTGATCGTCTTTGCGCTGTTCTGCTCAGTCTTTATTGTTGCCGTCAGCCAGACAGTACTGGCCACGGCAATCCCAACCATTACGAGCGTATTTAACAGCTCCGATGATATTGCTTGGTACAGCACGGGAGAACAGATTACTGCTGTAGCGTTGCAACTTCCTTTCGGACAGGCTTACTCGCTCTTCAACAACAAGTGGACATTCCTGGCTTCGGTTGTCATCTACCTGGTTGGCAGCGCTGTGTGCGGTTCCGCGCCGACATCAGCCGCGCTGATCATTGGGAGGGCGATCCAGGGTGTTGGGATGGCAGGAGTGTTTGGCGGTTCGTTCATTGTCATTGCTCGCATCACTCCGCTCCGGAAGCGGAGTCTCTTTGCGGGCTTGTTTGGTGCCGCATACGCTATTGCGAGTGTTGTTGGGCCTGTCATGGGTAAGCAAACTCCTCTAGTTATGTTGGTTCGCGAGAGTCGCTAACCCCGTTGACCCAGGCGGCGCTATCACGGAACGAGCTTCCTGGAGATGGTGCTTCTATTGTACGTTTTCGCATCAATACGTCATGCAGCTTGGGCGCTAACAAGTGGTTGAACAGTCAACTTACCTATCGGAGCTGTAGTAATCGCTGTCGTTGTCTTCTGCCTACCCTTGTCTCTGTGCAGGACCTCAACAGAACTCAAAGCCATGAGTCCGTTACAATTAGCAAAGCGCTTTGATCTTCTCGGGACAACCCTTTTGCTTGCCTCTCTCGTCTGCCTGATGTTGGCTTTGCAGTGGGGAGGCGGTGAATACCCCTGGAACGACGGCCGTGTCATTGCAGTACTGGTGGTATTTGCTGCCACCATGCTTCCTTGGATGGTCTTGCAATACTTCCAAGGCGACAATGCTACAGTACCTCTCAGTGTTGTGCGGCAACGATCTGTGGCCGCGTCCAACTTGTACCTGCTTTTCCTGAACGGAGCTTTCGGGGTTTTCATTTTCTATCTACCTGTGTGGTAAGTGGAGAGAGGAACCACAAGTCGACAGTTCAGGGGTTCATACTAACGTGGTGACAAGGTTCCAATCGATCAATGGGGACGATGCCGAGGCTTCTGGTTTGAAGCAGCTAGCACTTTGCATCAGCACCGCTATCGGCTCAATCGTAGCCGGCGGACTAGTTATGGCCATCGGATTTTACAACCCCTTTGTGATCCTTGGCTCGCTTTTAGTCACGGCCGGTTCTGCACTGCTGATGACTATCAAGGCCGACACCAGACTTGGCATACTGTAAGTCTTTATAATAACATATTTCCTGCCAGTTACAAGACTACTAACAACGGTTTACAGAATCGGCGCCCAGATCCTCGTCGGCACAGGCGTCGGTGTCGGAGCCGAACAGGCCAACGTGGCCGTCCAGACAGTGCTGCCGAATGAGAAGATCGCAAAGGGCACAAGTCTCACGCTATTCACGAGACTTCTGGGAGTCGCTCTTTCAGTTCCTATTGCGCAAAGTGTTTTCCAACAGGAGCTCTCCAGGAGCCTTGGCGCCTCTGTCGCGGCAACCATCTACGGCGACGGTGGGGCAACACAAATTAAGGAGAATCTGCAGAAAATATTCGGAAATGGTACGTCCGAATACCAGAGTGCCTTGGGCAAAGTGAACAGCGCTTTGACAAAGACTTTTATGCTCGCCATGATTCTCGCCGCCATCTCGTTTCTATTTGCGATTCTTCTGGAGTGGAAGAGCGTGAAGAAAGAAAAGAGAGAGATCGACGATGCAAAGGAGAAGAAGTGAGAGCCTAAACAGGAGAAAATTGTTATGAGACATCATTCTGTGCAAATACATACTAGTAGTTAAAAACATACCCGAGGATAACTTAGACTAGAAAATAAACAAGGATAAAGGAGTATTTCAGAGGCTTTCAACCAAACTCTCCTACCTATCACGGACCACACTTGCCAATCTACGAAATTTCTTGAGGCAGCTTGATTTAGCTCTATCCGGTATTGGTAGCCAAAGTAGCTTACAAAACAAAGGCGGAGGGAAGCTATGAGAACTAAAGCCACGCTGTGATGTCTGATTCTAGGTGGTTGGAATCCGGAGTTCAGTTGTAACCTGTTCAAGTGAAGACAGATTTCTTGGAACTTTGCGAGTATTTTTGGCGCGTGAATGATCCCCAGGGCCCAAGGCAAAGCGAATGCCGCCAGCATTGAATATCTGGCTCTCCCTCCAATCACACCCATTGACCTAGGAAGTCCTTTCTGCTTCTTGCTTCTGAAAGCTGACTGCTATTTTTCAGCTGCAACATCTGCTGGGACGTGGGCAGAGCAAGGCGAGCTCCCTGTCAAATACGGGACGCAATCCGGCAACGGGATCCAACAGTCGCATGGCCGACTGCTGGGATGTTGCACTGTCCATCATCATGACAAGGATCTAGGATGCTCTGCTAGGCGGAGATGCCGTGTCAGAAGTTCTCGTAAAGCTTAATTGAGAAGGAGGGTGCATTTTCGTTGGGGCAGATATATGACCGGGAATTGACGTTGGGTCCGGGTCGGGGAATCGGTCCGAGCTCGCGATGACCGGCAACTCTTTGAACTACCCGGCAAACGCGGGTTGATTCGATATTAGAAACTATCCGAGATGGACCGGTAATGGCATCGAGACCTAGAATATGATTTTGCCAAGCCCAATCAGTCAGAGCCTGCTTCAGTGGTGTCGCACCCGGTTTCCTCGACTCGGCGCGGTGTTGACCAGGGGAGGTAAATGTCTTTTTCGATCTGATGAATTTCTATGTAAGACTTGGAAAGCTCGTATCGTTGAACCAGCGCTCTTGATCAAAAATCTAACATAAGCCCGAATCTTATGCAATCCTTCGAAGTCTAAATATCAATGATTATCTTCAGACGAGGCTTAACTGACTTGTCACGAGTCGCATCCTTGAGAACGACACTTGAAGTAGTTCGAATCATGACTATCCCTTCACCTTCCGGTATTTTGGTCGCTCTTCTGGCGGGGGCAAGCATGCTAGGTGGCGTGGCCGCGGAAGAGGTTGGAATTTCAGGCCATGGCCTCATTGGCTATGGCATCACCATGTATCAGGTCAGTTGTATGGCTTTGCACTTGTACAGACTGAATCGTACTGACTTTATCGAGCCACTATGTGCATACTCGTGTCGCGTGGCTCTTTCAGCTAGCCCATTGAACTGCAGCAGCATCACGGAGGTGCATGGAATGAGGATGGCTGATACTCCACCGAGCTGCTACGCGACAGATGATGCCTTCCTTACATCATTGGCATGGTGTATTCACACGGTAGGTTTTCCGAATTCCGGACCGAAGCTGAGATCAACAGCTGAATGTGGCTTTGTAGCGTTGTACCGACCTTTCGATCTGGGAAATCGAGAAATACTGGCAATCGACAGAGGCCAGCATCCGGAACAGCCATCGAAGACTTGACGAGCCCGGTGTCAACGTCAACGCTAACCCTCCGCCTCCGAAGTGGACGTATCAAGAGACACTCAATAACATCAATGGAACCCCTACATCCACCGTGGCTTTTGCAAACCCTCTCACGGAGAAGGCCCTGGTGTCAGATGCCGATTACCAAGTGCAGTACGATACCATGGGAATGTTCGAGAAGATGGAGGTTGCCCATGAGAGATATGGGTGCGTGAAAACAACCTTTCCTACTTGCCCGCTAGGCTCGCTGACTTGATACGAAGACTCGTTTTAATTGCATTAGGCGCAGCCGTTCCCATCTTCTTCTCGCTGCTCCGTTTTATCCCACTACCCAAGCTGCTTGTGTCCAAGATCCACGCGGTTTTCATTGATCCCCCGCTATTCGGGCGCAGACACAAAACACCGTACTTCAATATGCTGATTATGCCTACACGTGGCCAGGCGATCCTCATTGTGTACGTGGTGGTTATCAATTTTGTCTTGGGCGGTGTGGGTTATGATTCGGCTCAACCCAACGCTTGGTGGGTCAACGACAGAGACCAGGAGCTCCTCACATCTTTCAGCAACCGCATGGGTGTGTTGAGCTTTGCGAACTTACCTCTGCTCATACTGTACGCCGGGAGGAACAACTTCCTCTACTGGGTGACCGACTGGACCCAGTCAACTTTCATGCTGCTGCATAGGTGGACGGCGTACTTTTGTACTCTCCAGGCATGCCTGCATTCAGCCGCTTGGCTTCAGATCTACGTCAGCATGGGTCAGCACGACATCGAAGCCAAGTTGCCTTACTGGGTTTGGGGAATCATTGCCACCCTCGCCATGAGCATTCTGCTACCCGCCTCGGTGATCCCGTTCCGCGAGAAGCTCTACGAAGTCTTTCTAGCTTTGCACATCGTTCTTGCCGTGTTCTCGGTTGTCGGGTCCTATCTCCACATCGTCTACAGGTTCCAGAACCAGTGGGGGTATGAGGTGTGGATGTACATCTGCTTCGCCGTTTGGGGTTTCGATCGCCTGGCAAGGGTGGTCAGGATGGCAAGAAACGGTCTGATGTGGGCGGACATCACCATCATCGATGAAGAGTATATGCAGCTCGACATTGAAGGGGCTGTGGGCGGTGGACATGCCTATTTATACTTTCCAACGTTGACGTGGCGGCCGTGGGAGAGTCACCCTTTCTCAATTCTGGGGCCCAGGGTAAAGCCTGCATCGGCAAAGTTAGCGAACATCAAGCCGGTGCCGAGCCCGACAACCAACAATTCATACTCCAAGGAGTCAAGTGTCGTCGATGAGACGCCCGTCCAAGCCGAGTCGCGAGTCGGTCTCTCGTTCCTGGTTCGATCTTTCACCGGTTCCACCAAGCTGCTTCGATCGCATAGTCGGCTCCCAGTCTTCGTCGAGGCCGGTTATTTACCTCACCAGGACCTGAGCAAGTATCAGAGCCTCGTTTGCATTGTTGGAGGTGTTGCCATCACCGCGGCAAGCCCTATTCTGAAGACGTACCCCGGCAACGCCAAGTTGTACTGGTCATCACGAACCGAGGGTTTGGTCCAAAGTGTCGACCTCGACGGTGCTGACGCAAGCATTTCTGTTGGCACGCGCTTCCACCTCCAAAACGTCCTGGAAAGGGAGGTCGGGGACGCAAAAGGAAACATGGCGATCGTTGTAAGCGGACCTGCCGCAATGGTCGACGAGGCGCGCTGTCTTGTGAGTGAGCTTGCACGGAGAGCGCCGGTGCCGATTAGGTTCATTGACGAGACGTACATTTGGTGAGCTACGTGAGCACGTTACTCCCACGACGTGGGCCAGGATTGCAACCTGACAAGTTTGCCTGAAGCTTGTATGGCTCCCTTGCCTTATTGGGGTTCAAATGGCGATGAAACCCAAAACAACCCACCATGTCAAACAATCAAAGCCGTCTAGAAAGTGTTGGTTTGAGAGGAGCGACTTGTGTATAGAACGATAGCACATGGTTGAGACATCCGCTACATGGTAAATCAATGTCTTTCTCTAGCACATCTAAAGGTGTGAAGTTGCTATTCGCCATTCCAGAGAAGGTAAACTCCCGAGACCGGCACAAAAGGTTTGAACTATCAGACTTTGTAATTAACAATTATGCAATTACGATGAGAAATGAATCGCTACGACAAAGTTAACCCAAATGCTTTGTGAGGAAATCCATCACCAGGCACAGCCTCTTGGCTTTAAGTTTTATCTTTGAGTATCTCCCGAAGATGAGGATTTTATTGGAGCCCAAGCCAGAGTCTAGCAAAGTTGTGGCATTTAAACATCAGTACTCCTGCTTATTAACCGGGACCAAACTCCAAGAAATAACGGTTTGTGCGACTCAGGACTTAACCAATCAGATACTTACGGGACGGTGGGCGATTCAAGTGTAGGTTACAACAACATGACTCCACTCGTTTGCTGTATGAGCTGAGCAACCTGCAATAAACCCCCAACGTGCTCCGGATGTTAGTCTGTAAGGCTATGGAGAATTCTTGCGAGATCCGACTCAGCGAAGGACAAGATATTCGGATCTACCAATATGCCAAATAGGCCCTCTTTTGCCCAGTCGAGCCTATCATTAATGGTATTACTGGTGACAGACCTCCAGCTGCACGACCTTCTAGACATGGGTGCTCCATCTGCGTGAGTTTCTCGTTGACAGGCTAAAATCTAGGCTTGCCACAGCAACGACATCCTGCACGGTCCTTGCATTGATAACTCGAACGCACGCGAGCTCGACACCTCGAGAGTATCTTAGACAAAATACGTGACCCTTTCGCGAGAGTATGTGGAGAGTAGTGATGAGGCAGTCGACGGACGGGGCGTCAATGAACTCGTCCACGATGATAACCCTGACAGGATTTCCGCTGAAGATATGGATATTGGTGAGCACCCATTGAAAGGCTAGGCGTTGACTGAGGAAGCCCGTATCTAGCCCCTGAGGGGTAGCTGCCAACGTTAGGACACCCAAACGCTGTCAAGATATCTCACTTAGCGGACCGCATGGGCGGAAAGGATGAGACTAACCATCCGAAACGAGGTATTGTCGAGGTGGTGGTTGAAGGTCACGCAAAGATGTCATACTCGGATGCAAAGCTGGACCTGGCAACTGTGGACTGGCGCTCGATTTCGTACAGGGGGTGACCTGCCGTAGATATACACCGAGAGCGGCCGGCCGGAGCCCGCGCAACCCGGCGCAGCCGGTGTATAGACGCTCAGGAGTGATCAATCCTCGCTCTCGGCAATGCCATCGTCGTCCGCGTAGTCAACTTTGATGTTTAGGGCGGAAATATTCTCCAAAGAAACAGAATGGGTGAGTCCGCCTAGTGAGGCTGGGCACCCATTGTAATCAGCAATGTCTGATCAATTCGTTGCTGTTGTCGTTGTTACTCAGAGTAGAGTGGTGAAGCCAGCTTAGTTCTGCTTACGTAACACCTGTGACATTTGGTATACCACGGAGGCATTCGAGGAATCGTTCAAGAAAGTACCGCCATGAGATTGAATACGTCTGCTCATCTATGCTGTCGCGTTTATCAGGTCTTTAGCAAATATGCTTTATGAACCAAGAAAAAGAATCTTCTCACTGCAACTGGCGGCCACGCATCTGGAATGGCCTTACATTTGT
Source organism: Colletotrichum coccodes (assembly GCA_020466075.1). Taxonomy (NCBI): domain Eukaryota; kingdom Fungi; phylum Ascomycota; class Sordariomycetes; order Glomerellales; family Glomerellaceae; genus Colletotrichum; species Colletotrichum coccodes. The sequence continues at coordinate 63,594 of JAIMZG010000364.1, forward strand.
TTATAACAGGTGTTGTTGAAGGTAGAGTTGTGGTCCGGCCGCCGATAAGACTGGCCCCCACTTCCACTGGTGGGGCCAGTGCGGCATGTGCGACAGCACTAAAGTGAACCAAAAGGGGGCTCGTTGTCCTCGAGGACCGACCATATTGTCTACTTCATTTATGAGAGAGAGACTTTGCTAGACCAGAAACTCTTCTTTTTGTAGCTCAACTTGCAAGTCGCACAATTCATCCCAAGGCGACACGAAGAAACCAACAAAGTTGCAATTTGACACCATTCAGATTGAGCGAGGAATTGTCTAGTAGATTTAGGATGCGACAAAGGTGTTCACGTGGCACAGCCGCCTCTAAGCCTATCGGATAGATAAGGAATCTTGTCTGACATCGGCTAGTCAAACTAAATGCTGTATCTTGACGCATAGGCCAGCTACACTCATTGAGCAGCTTGACCCAAGCCGCGGAAGTTTCCAGTAGCCGCAAAGGCGGTTCGGGCCAGAGAATGTGGCTGAAAACTGTCGCGTTGCTTTGGTACTGCTAAAGAAACTTTTCATTAGGAAATGCAACTATTTTGAGAAGGAGATGCTACTTTCCGCATCGTTGACAAGTTGCTATACCAAAAGCCATCGACGCAACTTGGTTCCGTAGTGCTATGCGCAAGGTAGGGTATGCATGTAACTTGGATATCATGAACTTGAGGCTGCATTTGTACAGTATTATGCATTTCATGACGTATTGCGATAAACGACATGCAGGTCGTCGCGAACATGCTGCATTGAAGGTCCCGCCGCGGGTCGCCCCCTGTATCACGAGTCGCAAACATGGCGTGGATTCCAGCAATGGACGATCTGTCGAGATAAAACAACCACGACTCATCGACGATGCTTAGCGGCACTTGTGTGCGGTTGGCCGTCGCGGCTGCCGTCTTCCTCATCGCGGCAATCTTCCTTATTCCCCAGCTCCACCACGTCGGCTACATTGTGCCCACCCAGTTGGGCCACAATACCCCTACGACCGACGGCAAAGATGCCTCGACAGGAGCTGACAAACCGAATGACCCTTTAAGCAAGCCCGTTGAGGGCGCAGATGCGACAACGTCGCTCGTCGTCCCTGTTGCATCGCAGAGCGCGACGGATGTGAAGGTGACCTCTGGCTCGACGTCAGAGGCGAAGCCTAGCGCGAAGCCTAGCACTGAGACTGTCTCTGAGCTCGGCCCTGGCCAGATCCTGTCCCCTTTCCGTCTCGCCTCGCCCAACGGCCGCTTCGAGCTTCGGCTCCTCGATAGCGGTTCGCTTTCGCTACTCGACACAAAGACCGATGCCGAGCTGTTCACCTCCGACACCGAGTACTACTGGCCCGTCACATGGCAGGTCGAGCTCACCCAAGAAGGCGTGTTGATGCTCTCCTGGGCCAACGAGACCGCCGCTCCGTACGGCGCGACGCCGTGGATATCGAACCTCCTGCCCGACTGCGCCTCTGTCGAAGCCGGCGACGAGAAGCCGGTTCTCGAGCTCTTGGACTCTGGCAAGCTACACATCCGCGCCGGCAGCAAGACGACGTGCCTCCTACACCGCGCCGCCGACGACATGGGTCGACTCGCGATCGTTTATACCGGTTTCCTACGCACATACCAAAAGACTTGCAAGGAACAGAACAATAAGCTCGTCAAGACGTGGACTGGAAGCGGTGGTGTCGACGTTCACGTGTTTACGTACCTCGAAGACGTCAACCATGATGCCGGCGACCCAGTAGACAAGGACAGCATAACCAAACACCTCAAGTCCTGCTTCGGGGACGCCTTGAAGACGGTCGAGGTCATGAAGCTGGACGACGTCAGAGAGAGCGCCGTGAAACCTCCCGAGGTGCTGGTGAAAGAGTGCGGTGAGGATAAGCTGAATCACCAGCTCAGTCAGTGGAAGGCGCTATACCTCGCCGGCCAGCAGGTCCAGAGCTACATGATCAAGGAGGGCATCTCGTACGACTACATCTACAAGGGCCGTCTCGACCTCCTCTACTGGGGCGACTCGCCTGCGTTGTCGTCGCTAAAGGTGCCCGAGAACGGCATCCTCGCGCCCCGCGTCACTCTCGACTGGACCTGGTACGCGATGCTCCACGACGGCGAGCTGCGTGCTGGCGTCACCGATATCACGGCGTTCGGTAGGCCCAATGCTATCTTCACATACCTGGCTCTCTACCGTGAATTTATCCACATGCGGACATTGGAGAAAGAAACGGCGAAGTGGAAGGGTTTTAACACCAAGACCAGGGAGAAGAAGCCTGAGGACCAGGAGGGATGTACTCCAGAGGGGATATTGGCCTATTGGCTCCGGATTAATGGCGTTGCTGTGAAGACGGATTGGCGGTTCAAGATGGGCCTATTGCGAGGCGATGGCAAGGTTATCTTTACTTGCCCTGAGGGCAGGGGTTGGCTGTGTCCCGGTTTCATCCCTCAGGTTCACGATGATGGAACTTTGTTTTGAGCAATGGTAGAGTGACATGGTTAACGAAAAGTGGCAAGTCAACACCATGTAGTTTGACAGTTTTGTATCGAGCTTCACCAGCCTTCGCAGTGGTCTCGTGGTCCTCGTGTTGATATCCCGCTCAGCTTTGCACACCTCATACAGCTACAGTCCTCTAGACAGGGGAGGTGACGGTTCTCGCCTCTTTCCGGCTCCTCCGTCCACCTTCGTTCCTTTGGAAGGATTGCTAAAAAGTGGAATTGAATGAAGTACCGGTTACTGGGAAAATTAAGTTAAACAACGTGAAATCCCCTCTGCTAGTCGCCTTCAATACGCAAGGACGACCATGAACCTTTGGTCTTCTATTCAAGTCTAACCCACTGTTGTATCATCCAAGGGAAATATATGAAGTCGGGTAGATGGGCGTTCACATCGGTTCCTCATCATCATTCTTCCTACAGCTGATGTGCCACGTGTAAATATTGAGCCTACCCCTCAAGATACAGCATCTCACGCACAGCTTCCAATGCTCGTCCAAGTCTATTCTATATGCAAATGCTTCTGATTCCTTTTTTCCCGGTTCACGGCCTTCCATGCCAACCCAACACACGTCTCGTTTCTCTAACTACTCGGTACCCAAGATATCAAAGGGATTAGACGACACCTTCTTTTCCGGTCTTGCCCGAGACTCGGTCTCGGCCGTCTTCTTCCGCTTTTTCTTCAGACCCTTGCTTTCTTTCGATGGGAGAAGGGCCTCTTCGGGCAAATCGAGCGCAGCCGCCATCTTGGCCAGCGCATCATTGGCCTTCATGCTCGTCAGAAGAGCTATCGTGCCGTCCACCGAAGGGTACTCGGTGAGAGGCGGCAGGGTTGCCAACAACTCGCGCAGCTGCTTCGAGCCTTGTACGGGCTTCTCGGCGTTGATCTGGTACATGAGATCCAGGACCTGTGCTAGGATACGAAGGGAGTATAGCGTCGCTTGGATCTGCGCTGACAGATGGACGACGTCCCAGGGGACGAGGTTCGAGTCCTTCGCCACCGAGAGGCCTTGCTTGATGGAGTTGAGACATGCCCCCTGCTTGTCTTCCTCCTGCGCGTGAGCAGAAATCAGCTGTAAAGCCACAGCTTGCCATACCGATTTCTCGTGTTTTAGACCGCTCTTGGCTTTAGTCAAGGTTTTCAAGAGGAGATCTACCGAGTCTTTGATCCATGGTCGGGGGAGCATGGCAACGTGTTTGCCTTGGTTCGCCCCGGAGTATATCCTCCGATATTCTCTGACGTGAGAAACGGTTCCAGGACGTAACAGGCATGTCAAGCTGTATGCCAGCTGTCTGACAGAGGCGCTGCTGTCCCATGCGCTTGCACGGGCCGGGCAGTCCAGGAGAGGCGGTAGGCACATCATGCAGCCCTCAGCGCCAGATTCACCCGGAGGTGGCTTCGCGACACCAGAGTATCCCACACATTGCAGGACAACCTCCGATAATCTCGCGTCAAGGTTGGGGTTCTCAATGCCACTGAGAACCGGTACATCGCTCCAGTCCGTCGTCTCCAGCGTTTCATACGGCATGCAGAAGCTGCGGAACTCTTCTGGATCTAAGAGTTCTCGTTTGCAGTTCTCGAGTACCTGCGCGAATTTGGGTCGGCTGAACTTCGACAGTTCGTACCCAAATCTTCGCATGCCCTGATCTTCGGGAAGTTGCAAGCGCTTTGCGATATCTGAGGGCGAGAACTTCGGGCCCACGAGACTATCTTTTTCACCCGTAGTCGCAACATGAAGGTCTCTGAAGAACGCCACGGAGCCGGTCTTCAAGTCATGAATGGTTAGGTCCGAGTCCGAGGTCAAAATGGTTCCCCCGTTTCGCAAAACGTCTTCGGCGCAGTACGCATCTGCCTCTCCGGGGACCAAGCGGACAACGGGCGAATACTTGCCCAACTGGCAGAGTTTGTCGACGACAGCGGCCACTAGAAACGGCGGCGGAGGGATCAGGGGCTGGTCTCTCTTGGGCGCGTCCGTCGGGAAGAGAGGGGGTAGCGAGAGACGTGTTGAGGCGATTTGGCGGGCTGGGCATCCATTGGGGAATCCTGAACGGTAGATCTTCAATGACGAAGACACTTTGAGTATCCTCTCCAAGCGAACATCTGATTTCGAAACCGGGAGGAAGCCATCGAAGTAGATTGCGGCACTTCAGATCGTCAGCTTGCATAGTTCATTTTAAGTGTCACCGGCAGAGAGGTTACATGGAAATATTGTGGCTTGTAAGTTTGTCTAGCCATGCAGCAGTAGTTCTCCCCAGCAAGTCATATGATGGCAGTCCGAAGGTGCTTCTTGTGCAAAGGTGATAGACGTGATACGCCAATGCAGGACCATCGATCACGACTCTGTCGCCGTCTAGAGGCGCTAACATCCCATACGGGGAGAGGTGGTTCAAAAGATGGGGAATCCCCATGATGATGGTCAGACGAATGATCTGTATATGAATTAGACTTCAGCTTGATATGCAATCCTTTCGACTGCTTCGCATCATTCGACCCTGAAAGCAAGATGCCAGTCTTTTCAAAAATCTCTTCCACTGACCTGAACTTCATGTCCCACCTACCCCTATGCTTCCTAGCCAATGGCCCCTAAATTGAGATCGATACAGTTCTTTGACTTCTTTGAGGGAATTCCAATTAGCTTGCCATCTTCATCGACAGCCTTGTGTGCAGCGTGGCTCGTTGCGATCCATCTCGAAGTCTCACAGGGACCTTGACATCCTGGGTGGACTTGCCCCAATAAGCCAGAATCGCATCGCGGGGTCCCAGTGCGCTACACACGGTACGGCTGAAAACCTGATTGGGAAGGGTGTCTCCGGCCCGGATAAATACAGTGTTAAATGATAATTTGTGGACCGAATTTTCGTAGATAGGCACTGTCCTCACCCCCACTCACGCTGCCTGCTCCGTGCCCGCCCGTCCTTCGGCTGAACCACCCCTGGTCAACTCAATTTTTCCTTCGCAGCGATAAAAGCTCCCCACCACGCGAACCAAAACTCTTCGTCCTTCGCATTCCTCTTTTCAAAATGCGCGGCACTCTCATCTTCGCGGGCTCCTCCTGCCCAGTTCTCACTACTCAGATATGTGAGAACCTGGGCATGGCTCCTGCCGAGGCGGAGCTTACCCAATTTTCCAATGTAAGCTGAGTGCGATCGCTGTTGTCGTCGACACCAACGGTGGGGGAGAAAAACAGCTGTCCTTGCGTTCTCTCTCCCACGAGACAAGTCGCGGCTGGCCTCCCATACTGCCTTGATTGGATCCAATCCAAACTTTGCTTGGACTCCCTGTTGAGGCTGACCCGTCACATCAAAGGGCGAGACGAGCGTGCGAATCTTGACTAGCGTCCGAGAGAAGGACGTCTTCGTCGTCCAGTCCGGCAGCGCCAAGGTCAACGACACCATCATGGAGTTGTTGATTATGATCTCGGCCTGCAATGGTGGCTCGGCCAACAACATTACTGGTAAGCCCCGCCCCTCCCCATTCGCGAATCCGCATTTGTCTAACACGTCCTGCAGCTGTACTGCCGTACTTTCCCTATAGCCGTCAGTCCAAGAAGAAGTCCCACCGCGGCGCGATCACGGCGAGAATGCTTGCAAACCTCCTTGGGGTTGCCGGCGTGAAGCACGTCATTACCGTCGATCTCCACGCGTCACAGATGCAGGGCTTCTTCAAGTGTCCGGTTGACAACCTCCACGCCGAGCCGTTGATTGCTAGATGGATCCGACACAACGTGCCCAATTGGAAGGAGGCTGTTGTCGTATCCAAGACGCCGGGGGAACCAAGCGTGTGACATCGCTTGCTGACGCGCTGAAGCTCAACTTCGGTATGGTCACCACGGAGAAGAACCGAAAGGGAACCAATATGACCTCGAGCATGATCATGCATCACCTGGACAACCTGGATCGAGAACCCGTATTGGAGAGCAGTCGCCAGCCCACAGCCCTGCGACCCTCCACGCCGCCTCCCGCAGCTGGACGTGCTGCCAGGGTCAGAGCCGACGCCCACGGCTCTCCCCAGCATGCAAGCGCTCCGCGCTCGCACCCTCGATCCATGGATGAACAACCTTCCACCCCCACGCAGTCCAAGCCTGGCGAAAACACGGTCGACGACGAAGAGGAGAATGATGCGCAGTATGACGATCGTCGCGCTCACGAGGTCACGCACGGACGACTGGTTCAGGGTCATATAGTGGACGACGACTATCCATCGCCGGCTGCGTCGACCGTGAGTGGTAGCGTCCGAGATGACGACCCCATGACAATGTCCCACGCCTCGTCTTTCTTTGCCCCAGAACCACACGCTCTCGGAGGCTCCGGAGACGCTGCTCCCGAGTCGGACGAAGAAGACGAGGTTTTGAAGGACCCCAAGGTTGAGCACATGATCACCTTGGTCGGCGATGTCAAGAACAGAACCGTCTTCATCGTGGACGACATGATCGACAAGCCAAACTCCTGGATAGCCGCGGCTGAGACTGTTGTCAAGAAGGGACGCGCCAAGAAGGTCTACTGTATGGCCACCCATGGTGTATTCGGTGGCGACAGCTCGAACAGTTGCAGAAATGCGAGTGCATCGACACTATCCTTGTGACCAACAGTTTCCCCATCCCCGAAGACCAGGCCAAGCGTGCTTCCAAGCTCGTCGTCCTGGACCTTTCGTTTCTCCTTGCCGAGGCCATCCGTCGGAACCACTACGGCGAGTCGATTTCTCCTCTGTATCAGCACATTCTGGACTAGATCCAGCAAGAGAGCGTGGAACCGAGGATTGTTTTCATCACGATTCGGTTGAGACACGGTTGCTTTCTTGCCTTTCCATTTTGAGTGGCTCAGGGATTTTTGAGTCCAGTTTGTGTGTGGCATACTTGGGGGCATATCAGCGCGGCGTTCTGGACACAATACGGCACACAATGGAACAGCCAGATGGCGGCACCAAAAATCAAGGAAGACTCTGGGCAGGTCTACCAAAAACACAACCCATGGTCAGTATTAGACATGAATGATGAAATCTTGATACCTTCTACCGGCCGCTACCTTTATGGTGTGTGTGCGCGTCTGCGACTGATTTTCTTCTCTTCTTTCATATGAAGCTGAGCGGTATTGCTACTGTCTCGGTTCAACCCAACGATGCTGTCTTCTGGACAGCAGGGGCTCTGTTCATCCCAGAACAAGTCCTTAACGGAGCGTTGGTAGATCAATTTTCGATTAAAAGAAGATCCCTCTTCTGTCTGTCTTCGGACAGTCACCGCCTTCGGGTTCGGATGGAAGAGGGATAAGAGAAACCTTCGAACATCTTTGACAAGTGACACCAGCATTTGAAACCTGAACGCCCACGGACGGCATTGACAGCTTATAATTTTATAAAACAGTTACAGCAATTGGTAGCAATGCAATACATATATCCTCAACTTTTTTTGTTTTTGTTCGAACGTCGTGACATCGTCCCAAATCAATTTCCTCCAGGTCTGTCGTTGACATGTTTTATACCATTGGCGGCTTTAAAGTACACACTTTCGGTCCATTTCCCATGAGTTGCAGCATAAGTAGAATCACAGGCCTACTCAAACAACTCCCATCCGTGAATGTCGTCCAACAGCTGCAGATAGGTGCTCTTCTCGCCCTCTTCCTTGACGGCAGCGACGTCCTGGAGCAGCTCCTCGTTGAAATTGCCCAAGCCCGCGGCCTTGATGATGCGCCACGCGCGCCGGAACTCATCGCGGATAGCGACGATACCGTTGTGCGTGACCGTGCGGGCGACATTGTGGTCGAGCTCGAAGGGGTCTTCGATGGCGAAAAGGTAGCGGTGGCGCACCTCCTTGACCTCGCCGTTCTTGTGTGCCGTAGCCGAAGCAGTAGCCGCCTTGCCGAGACCGGGGGACGCGACCTCTTGCGTAACGGCACCATCGGTGGCCACGCTGGTCGGGGTCGGCGGGTCGACGGGCGACTTGAGGGCGATGTGCGCCGCAGAGTGGGTGTCGGCGCTAGGGGAGTTGACGGCAGCGTTGGGTCGATACTCGATGACCGTCTTCGCGCCGGTCCAGCCCTTCTCGGTTTTGGACAGGAGGCCGCCGGGGGTGCGAATGCTGAGGACATCGCGGCCCCAGTCGTAGCCTCGACCCGGGTACGTGCTCATGGAGCCGTTCTGCGCGTAGTACTCGAAGAAGCCGCGGAGGAGCTGGCCGAGGGAGTCGCGGTTCCCGTTGAGCTGGTTCATTTGGGCGAGGCGCAGAATCTCGGCCTCGTCGCGCCAGAAGCCGACGAAATGGCCTCTGCAAATGATGCTCTCGTCGAGGCTGGTGGGTGACATTCCCTCGGGGGGCGGCGGGGGTCCGAGGGCCTGTAGGTTCGGGCACACGAAAGGCTGGACGATGTTGACAAGGTAGTGAAGCACCATCAAGACGTAGCCGTAGCTGCTGAGGGTTCCACGGTAAGGCGTGTTGATGCCGCGGACCTTGGCCCAATGCTTAACAAACAGCACTAGAGGTCGGACACGGGGGTCGGTATGGGAGTAGCACCGCAGGAGGAGGGTATTATGCAGGGCGAGATGAGCGGCAAAGTTGATATCGCACTGGACGCCAACACCGTTCTTGGGGAACTCGAGCTTGTCCCGGTAGGGGTCACGGGGCTGGTTGACGGCCATCTTGGCGGGGTCCTTGAGGTCTCGCACGCGCTTGATGATCTCGATGTTCTCCTTCGTGACGGGGACGACATAGTCGTACTGCGGATCTTGAACATTGCTCTTTCGCATGGGACCCCGAAGAATCGAGAGGTATTCCCTTATGTCACTCTCGAGGCTTGGGTCGTAGAGCTGATGCTCTACGGCCTTCTCTAGCTCGAGAGCGAGCTGCAGGCTCTTGTGACGACGTGCTACGGCGACAAGGCTGGGTGTTCCGTTGGCACTGTCTACAAACTCGCGGACTTGGGTACGAATGCTGCTGGGCCAAATGCCGGCCGTGTATTTATCGACGATGAGCTGTCTTGCTGCCTCTGCATCGTTATCGTTTCGGGATCGAAGATTCGACAGAATTTTCAGAGTTCTTGCGTGGTATCCTGCAGCAGCTTCATGCTGGCTCTGTTCGAGGGTCAGCAGCTGTGCAATCGGAAGCTTTTTGAGCTTCTCCAGGTGTAGCTGCAGTTGCTTGGTGTAGGTAAGTGGCTCGATACCGAAGTGAGGCTGGTTTTGAAGAGTCTTCCACGATGCAATCAGCATCCGCGTTGACTCCTCAGCATCTTCGGCGCTACCAACGGCAGCATCTGACTCGCACAGCATGACGATCCTTTCGCCCTCCATTTGTGCGTATACGCCCGCCAAAGATCGGTAGTTCATGACATTCGGAAGCGCCTTAAAAGACAGAGAGTGGTAGTTTGAGAGTCTGCGCTTCAGCTCCGGGTCGCGAAGTCCGTTGAGAAACGCCTCGCAGACTCTGTTGAGTATGACGTAGTCCTCCTCTGCAAGCTCCCGGCAATTCGAAAGCGTGACATCCCGACCTCCCATCTTTCTTAGAGTCCGCTTCGCCACATTATAGTAAGCGGAAAGAGACTGGCTGTCAGGCTGCCGGATGGTTGGCAATTTTTGAGAGCCCATGGGTGAGACTGCATCCGGCTTCTGGTTGGCATGGTCGTCTGTTGAATCGTCTCTGGTCTCTTTGACATGGGGTTCCAGTTCAGTGCCCTCATCTTCGTCTACAGCGTCCCCGTGGTCGGTATCAACGATTCCCTTTTCCCACTTGTCACGCTCCTCCAGAAGGTCCAGCCGCAACTTTTCGGGCGGTTTCTCGCAAAGCTTTATGATTGGAACTCGTGTTCGAGTCAGTAGGCGAGCACCGAGGCCGAGTTCGAGGAACGCCTTCTCGATGAGTCTGGGGATTGGTGAGCCCGCAGCATCCGGTTGGGGCAATGAAAGGGGGGAGACCAGACCAAGGTCCATGTCTGATGCCTTTGTTGCAAACCCAGAAGACAAACTACCGAAGCATTTAAGCTGGACGGATGGCGAAGGGAAGTTGCCCAGGCCATTCTGGACCACTTCATACTCAGTGATTGCGGCCCGACATACTTGCTCGATCTTGATGCGGAAAGACTCTTTCTCGGCAATCTCCCCACGTTCAATCTCGGCGCCTGCAACGAGGGTGTTGCAGAGTCCCTCCAGGAAGGCTGCCTGGTTCTCCAACTCCTCCGGCCGAACCTGGTGGTGTTGACTGCGGGGGCTGTAGAGAGTGCCTTGGGAGTTCCGCGGGTAACGCGGCGCACCGTTGTCCTGTCGGCCATTGAAATGCTGGTCGTGATAATTTCGCGAAGGATCAGAATTTGCAGCATGATGCCCGTTTTGTCTGGGTGAGTGAGATTGGCCACTGTCGTACGGGCGGGCCATCTGACCGGACCCATGGTGAGAGCCTGGATGATGGTGTCTACCTCTGTTGGCAATAAATCCAGGATTGTGGGACGGATAGTTAGGGGAACCCGAAAACGGGCGTCCATGCTGAGTGGGCGGTGACGGGCGAGGATCGATGGGGATAGCTAACTGAGCATTCATCTGGCGTCTCTGAGCCTGGTTTGGGCGCTTTCTAGATGCCTTGGGTGAGGCCGGGGGCTTGCCAGTGACAGGAATCGGGACACCCGACGAGTCATGAGAGTGAATCTCATTAGGACTGTTTATGGAGACCCCATCGCCAGCGAGGGGCGCGGCGGTTCGAGGGGTACCAGGAAAATGAGTTGGGCCAGTTCCAGGGGTTCCGTTGGTGAGAATCAAGTTTCGTAGGTGATTCTCAAGGCCGTTGGTATGAGAACCGACAGGCTGAACCAGATCAGGTCTTCTTGAGCTATTTTGCATGATGGAAGTTTGCTTCGAGTCCGTTCTCATGGGAGGTAGTTGAATTGGCCACAATTTGGCAAAGGTGATGTTGCTGTGGGGGTGGATGAGCAAACATGTATGCCATTGGGTAATGGCGCCAGAGAACCTACCTGATCAGACGCGTCCGGGACGCATGGCTCAGGAAGAAGTGAAGATTCGAGATGTACTGAAGTTTCAAGGAAAGAAGATTAAGCTGAGGAGCTCGGATACGGTGTCTGGTTGCTGATGACCTCGGTCTTGTAAGGTAGTGTAAATGGAATTAAGAGTGAGGTGAAAGCTGTATGCGAAGGAAGGTACATTCCGTGATGAGGGGCTACAGTGTGTAATGTATACACACCGTGAGAATTTGCGCAGCATGGACCATTTATTCACTGTACGGAAACTCGCCTCCGCTAACTGTACCTGGACTTGGATGTGGAACAGCTGCCAGTTCGAGACCAATAATCCGCGGAATGAATTGGGTTCATTGGCATGTACAACTCTGAGTTAATTGTGTCGCTGATTTGGGAATCATAGTCATTAGACACTCAAGGGATTGGAATTTATAGCAAGAGGGCACTAAGCAAGGTATTAGCATTCTTCGATGAAGTCACTCGGCAGAACAGCCATTGGCGTTAGGTTTTTTACGAAGTTGTGAGTGGATGAGTCAGACCAAAGAGACTGGATTCGGTTGTATCATGTCGATTTTGGTACAGGAAGTGTCACTTTCTTCCTTAGATGCCTCACGCAGAGCAATAAGAGTCCAAAGCGGTATCGAAGTGTTGACGGCTTTTTAGCACTTTGAGCCCAGCGCCTGTACTTGGAGAGCCATGGTTATGACGTCCTAATGAGGCTCACGGACCTTGGTCCCTTCCAAAAGCGGCTGGCGTCAGTGGATTACCAGGCGCTGTGGCTGATCCGCCAAGAAAGTACCGCGCACCTGCAGCCCCGAAGCCTCTTGTACTCTGCGCCATAATTTTGCGTGCAGAATACAAACTCAAACGTGCCAGTACCTCCTCGACCAGGCCATCACCCAGCTTTTCTGCAAGCTTCCCAAGCTGCCTGCGCCAGGTTTCGCCTTCCAATCAGCCTTTCCCGCTTGCACCTTTCGTCGTCTCTTGCGGTGCTCTATTCTTTGTCATCCCCTCAACTCCTCCTACTTCGCGACACCATCCCCAACTTATCCAGTCACGAATTCTTAGACACCGGCCGAGGCAGTTCAGCAGGTTTTTCGGCGAGCAATCGTATTCGCAGATCGGTCGCATAAGCGCACCCGTTACCAACAGCTCCCGCCTCTGCGCCGCCGTGGTCCCTCTCAACGTCACGCCTATTTCATACATACAGCCTAGGACTTGACAGGGACACAGAGACCGGCCGTCGAAAGAACCTTACGCTGAACAGAATCGTTGCGAGAACGTTACCGAAATAAGGACTTTCGAGTCGTGCGCTAGAGCTACACCATGAGCGCACCTCCTCCCGGCCTGCCCAATGGCCAGAATCCGAATGGCCAACCAGGCCAGTCTGGACAGCCTCGCCCCCCTCCAATAAAGCGACGGCCTCGCGGTGACCCTCTTGTTGCTCGCAAGCGACCTGGGCCTCCTCGACCAGCTGCTTCGCGACCCCCGCCGGGGGCTCTGCAGAATGCGTCAGGAGCCCGGCCGTCGCCAGGCGCACCCGGCCATCACGGCCTACAGCGACCCGAAACCGAAGAAGATATCAGGGCTAGGCGAGCCGCAAACGGTGGCTGGCTCGATCCCGCACCTCAGAATGTTAGGGAGTTCAAGATCGTGACAACGAAGAAAGCGTTGAGAGACGGCGTTCGCCATCACGTAATGAAACTTTCTTCCTCCAAAGCCGATCTCGAAAAGAGAGGCATCGATCCTACAAACCAAGAGGAGTTCACTCGACCTGTCACCCTCCAGCGGCGCGACCCACGACAACCGCCTCCGGGTCGCGAAGTGAAGCAGGAACAAGCCGAGCCGCAGCCAGTCGACGAGAAGGAGGCTGAGCGACTGGCACAGCTAAAGGCCGACCGTGAAGCCGTTCGGGCTGTTGAGCTTGCGAAGAGTGCTCCTAGTCTGAAGGACCCTAACGCTGACAAGAAGCCAAAGCCAAAGGAAAAGGAGAAAGACGTTCAGTTCCACCGACAACCCAGATCGGAGAAGGAGAAGAAGCAGCAGGAGCTGCGATACGAGGAGGCACTTCCTTGGCATCTGGAGGACGCTGATGGCAAGAATGTCTGGGTCGGATCTTACGTTGCTCCTTTGTCAGAGACCACCGTTTGTTTCGTTGCCACTCGCGATGGCAAGTTCGCTGCTGTGCCTCTGGAGAAGTGGTACAAATTCACAGCCAAGCCTCATTTCAATACCATGAGGCTTGAAGAAGCCGAGGCTTTAATGAGCAAAAAAACAGATATTGGCCGCTGGTACATGCGGGACAAGCAGAAGAAGAGCGAGCAAGAAGAGTGGGAGGCTACCAGACATGCCCTCTATGGCCCCGCCAGGATTAAGACGGAGAGCAGCACCTTCAGGGCCGCTTCTCGGGAAGAAAAGTTGGACCATGATCAGATCGATATGGAGGGTGACGAGTTCCAAGACGACGATGAGAATCCAGGCTTGGAGCAGGACAATGACGAGGACTACAAGGAGGCAAACGACCGCATTCGTCGCGATCAGCTTGGCGCCAACCTTTTTGGTGAGGCTGATGAACGCAGAGTCGAGAAGGAAATGAACGAGATGAAGAAGGCTGAAGAGGAACGTCGCAAGGAAGGCAAGAAAACTCAGAAGGCCCTCATTAAGCGAGAAAAGGAGACTATCTACCAGTCTGATTCGAGTGGCTACGATCCTTTCGAGTCCTCATCGGTAAGACTACTAAAATCCCCCACAAGTCTTGCCTTGACTAAGTACGTCTGTAGAGCGAGGATGATTCCGATGAAGAAAAACAGAAGGAGGAGAATAAAGACAAGGAGAAGGAAGACGAAAACAAGGATAAAGATAAAGAGGCAGACTCGAAAGACAAGACAGCATCGGGCGTCTCTTCCAAGGGCAACACGACTCCGTCTGGCCGTCAGAAGCACACAGATGCCCTTAAAAAGGGCAAGTCTCTGAAGCGCCCAGGATCTCCAAATCTATCCGAGTCTAGCGGCAACGAGTCATCACGGAAGAAGCTGAAGAAGCACGCCGCAGCTTCAGTTCATCAGAGCCGCTCATCGACGCCTTCGGCTGGCCTGAAGAGCAACTTGGGCAAGGGGGCTATGAGTGATGGAGAAGCAACCGGAGGAGAAATGTCAGACGGCCAACTGAGGAAGAAGAAGATCAAGCTCGTTGGCAGTGGGGCGAGAGGCACGCCTGTCGGCTCGAGAGCCGGTAGTCCCATGCCCGCCACATCCGGTAAGCACACTCTTCAATCTCCTTACCGTGCTATGTATGCTGACCATGTGTGAAGGTTCTAAGCCTGGTTCGCCTCTTCCAGAGGGTTCTCCGGCTCCGCGTGCTGGATCACCTAACGGTCCTATTGAAGCCTGGGAGATTGTGGACGCTCTGCCAGAGTTGCCTGGTGGTATCAGCATCGGCAATCTTATGAGGAGATTTCAAGGTCGTATCGGTGACGGCCCGGGTCAAATGGATCGCAAGGAGTGGATCAAGCTCGTCAAAGAGAATTGCGCCTATGGGCCAGACAAGATCCTACGACGCAAGCCGACCTGAAGGCCTTGGCGATAAGAGTGGCCAGCGGGGTCGCGCGGTTATGGGTGCCCTTTCGACTCAGAGGCTCGAGCTCGTGGTTGAGTAGTAGTATTTAATAGTGCAAGTCGCTGCAGGATTTCAACCAGACATTCAGCGTTGCCAAAGTTTCTAGATATGGAGCTGGGAGCATCTCACGCAGATTCTCAATGCATCTGGGTTGAGCTACGGCAATTGACATGGCACTCAGTGAACCCTCAACCAGGATGGCGAGTGATCCTTATACACGATGACTGCCTACAGCCTTGTACATGATTGTGGAAACTTCCTGAAAGGGCCGATTGGAATCTTCGACAACGGAAGCTTTTTCGATGAATATTTACGGGCAACAAACATCGGGCTTGACAGTTTGACATATTAACAGACTCGCAAGGGACTTCATTCGAGTGCTCTACGAGAGTTTTATCATGCTACGTCTGGGCGCCTCACTATTCGTCCATTTGCCAAGCGTAGTCCAACCCCTTATTCCTTTCCCTACGATTGATCGCCTTGAATCTCTCTCCTTCGAAGCCATTACTCCTGTCGACTCCGTCCCACCTGTATCCCGGCTTAATGCCATATCGATTCGGCGGCGTGGCACCAGTGTAAATTGGCCTCCTCTTACCCTTCTTGCCCTTGGCGCCCCCACCGCTCGACTTCTCGCTCATGAACTGCGCCATGGGATCGTTCCACCGATCTTGCTCCTTGAGCTCCCTGTTCATCTCCTCATCGTCCGCCGTCCGTGCAAACTTCATAAGCTTGGCGTCCTCCAGCGCCTCTCTGCGTTTCCGCGCCTCCTCGAGCTGCACGTCGCCCTTGGGCGCCAGCTTCGCCTGCCGTTCTTTCTCCTCCGCCTCAGCCGCTAGCCTGCGGGCTTCGGCACGCTTCATGGAGACGTCGACCCGCCGGCCCGTTGCGTCGCGGTAGACCGTCTCCTCCTCCTTGCCGTGTTTCCGTAGCTTCGCGAACTCGGCCTCCTCCGCCTGCTGTCTGCGGCGCAGCTGTGCCGACACGGCAGCGGCGCTCTGCAGGCCCGCATGCGTGCCGTCGCTCATCTTGACCACGCCGGCCTCGTCGCCGCCTTCAATTATGGGCATCTCGTCATCTGCTGCCGCGGCTGCCGCGTTTTCTGCTGCCGCCGCGGCGAGAATCGCCTCTGCTGCAGCGGCGCCGTCATCGTCTTTTGGTTTTGTCGTGCTGCCGCTGCCGCCGCCGGCGACCGTCTTCCAGTTTGATTTCTTTGTGCGTCGAAATTCCGCCGATGTCCCCGCTACGAGCGCCGGTCCGGTTTCTGCATCGTCGTCTTGCGCTGTGGAGTTGCCCCAACCGCTGTCGTCGTCATCTGCGATGATGAGGCCTTGGCTTTCGGTAGTTTGTTTGCGCTTGCGCTTCTTGGTGGGTTTCGGGTCTGCTACTAGATAGCGCGTCGCTAGATATGATGACAAGTCCGATGGCATGTTCGCGAGAGTCCGCTTTCGGAGCGGGAGCTGTGAAGAGGGTAACGTGGAGGTTTGGTTGGATCTAGGTAGACATTCTATGTTCAATAATTCAAGATACTCTAAGCTATCTACATCGCTGCAGGCACGTCTGAGACGCACGGCCCTTACAGCCCATCCAGGAAGGCAGGGGTAGTGGAGCTACAGGGGTCCCACACTCCCCCGTCTTCCACGAATGGGGGTGCATATGACGGGGCGCTAGTCACTTATCGAAGGGCCGAGTGAGCCTCCGGTGCTGAACCTGACAATGACGACCTCCGGGAGATAATTAAGCCATGCTGCGTCGTTCCTTGTGATATCGTCATGGAACAGTCTCTGTACGTCGTCGCTGCCCCGTTCACTTACCTGGCGTAAAGAATCAGGATGCTGACATTCATGAAAAGTTCCAGACTAATCCAGCCATCCGTTCTTTTTGCGATACATCCGCGAGCCCCCCTAATGATTACGACGCCAGAAGCTACCCGGCGGAATTACGAATGCTAGAACCGCACATACCTTTCGACGTTTGAGCGAGCGGACGAACTCTCACTTTCGACAGGACTAAGGTAAAAGGGTATCAGTCATCCTCGACTGATATTCCTCCATCAGCCTTCTCCTCATGCAGTCCCCGGACAACGATGCGCCGCCAACCGATCCCCTCCAGGCGCTGCCGATGGCGGCCTCCACCACGAGACTACCCAAGAGGCAGTCCGTACCGGAGGGCCACCCGCTATCGCAACCCGAGGTTAGCCTGCCGTACCGAAGGTCCAATCCCTCAGTCGCGCCGCTGTTCGCTTCGACTTTGACACCCCCTGGATCACGATCTGGTTCTCCGATGGGGAGAGGCTCGCCAGCACGTACACTCTCCGGCTCGGTATTTGGAGGCCCTGCTGGGCGTTCACTTATCGAGAACGCTTCCGACAGCCCAGGCGATCCGCGAAACTTGATTATGAAGGCGTACGTTCCCCATGTTGCGATCTACGCCTCGCCGGATACGGAGGAGCTGGCGATGGACAAAGGGTTCAAGAACGGCGTGTGGGAACTCTTACGTCCCTTCGGGGAGCAGATACAGGGCAAAGTCACCATCAGAGACAGCAATGGTGCCAGTCGATCGTGGGAGGACTATTCAGTTCGGTTCGTCAAGTTCGGAGACAACATTGAGCCACCGGACGCGGGCGCCGCGAAGGGATCCCATTCTGCCGTTCCTAACGGGCGGTCGGGGTCCACGTTAGGATTGAAGAACAATTACGAAGTCGTCGAGACTGTGGTCGGCCGCCACCTCGCCTACGCCGAAGAATCGTTTCTGAACACGCCACACCATGGGTTGACGAGGCAAGGTCTGGATGTGGAGGCCACCTCGCCCTACTATTCGTTATACCTGCGGAGGCTACTCTCAGGCATCCCCTTGTCACCCCACGAGACTTTTGCCCACCCGGTAGCATGCGTGATTGCCATCAGTTCCCGAAGTCCCTCGCCGATAGAAGACCTGCGCAAGTTATACAACGATACGAGCTCCGGCGAGAACATGTTGCCAGTCTGGGTAGACGGGGACTACCTTCGATACTACGTCTTGGTACATGACGAAGAGCGCGACGATATCACGCGCTCCCTTGCTCTGTTTGACCAGATGAAGCGGCATCTGGGCCTGCATTGCCATCTGCTGCGGCTACGAAGCACACAGAGCGCGGAGACAGACGACGACAGCATACCGCTACCCAGGAGCGACTGGATGTCAGCAGCCGAAGAAATGGCGGATATCCGACACAGTGAAGAACAGGAAGATTTCGACGACCCGACGAGGTATATATTTGAGTCGGACGCGACAGCGATTCGGACTTTTGTGAGGGAGATGGTCACGCAGTCCATCATCCCCACTATGGAGCGCCATGTCTCGCTTTGGAACGATCAAGTTGCATCTCGTAGGAGGGGTATCACGGGAAGATTCATGAACCTGTCGAGAAAATGGGGCGGGTTTGGCAGCAGCTCACGAAACTCGGTGGTGGGAGGCGGCGGATCATCCAGCGCCTACGACGCGCTCGGGTTTTACCGAGCAGACACATCGGAGGCAATCATGCGCAAACTCGCCGACTTCGCCTTTATGCTAAGGGATTGGAAGCTGGCGCACTCGACTTATGACCTTTTGAGGTCCGACTTCAGCGACGCGAAAGCATGGAAGTACCATGCAGCAGCCAACGAGATGGCCGCCGCCAGTCTCCTTATCATGCCACAAAGCCTATCCTCCAAATCTCGCGCCGAGACGATCGACCAGATGCTGGAGGCGGCGTTTTACTCCTACCAGACGCGCTGCAGCTCCCCCTTCGGCGCACTCCGATCCCTGACTCTGGGTGTTGAGCTATTGCGACTTAGGGGTGGAAGCAGCGTCGATGATGCAGTGAGGTGGGGTATCCGCCTTCTCGACTCGAAGATCCTCGGCCCCGTCGGCGACGCCCTCATGAAAGAACGTCTCGCAGTCTGCTACGCCTCGAAAGCGGGCATCGGGTCTGGCGCATGGGGCCACAGGAAGCGCAAATCGGCCATGTGGTGCATTCTTGCCGGAGAAGCCTGGCACACTCAACAAAAGTATATCCAGTCGCAGCGCTGTCTCAACGAGGCCGGACGGATATACTCGGAGCTTCCGCATGAGAACGGCATCTCAAAGTTCAACCTCGCCAACGACTTCCTGGGTGGTCTGCAGCGTGAACTCGACGAAAAGCTCGACGTGAACGACAGGGGCATCCAGTCGCCCTCGCAGGAAGCGGAGGATATCGTCGTCGATGAGGAGAGCGAGCCGTTGGATCTTAGGTCGAGGAGGGTGAGCATGATGGGGCGCGCGGCGGCGCCGGCTGCGAATCTCGAAACTGCGCCCTTGCATGAAGTGACATCGCCTGACAAGGAGAAGGGGGATGGATCGATACAAGATGAGTTTGGTTAAGATGAGTGTGTTGACGGCGGTGAGGTTGAGGCGCTGGATGATTGAAGTCGTAGATGCCTTTACGAAGCGGATTAATAGCATTTACGCCTGCTTTTTTCGCCTGTGTCTGTGACTGTCGTGGTCGTCTGCCTCCCTGAGCCTGTTGATTCCGAGATCTAGGTCGACTTGTAAAGTCATATCATACAACCTGATCAAGGAAATGTGTCTAGCTTCCCAAATGTTCAGCTTTTTAGATTCCTGTCTATACAGGCAAGTCGGTTCCACCTCGAAGTTGAGGTTCGAGTACTGGATGACATTCTTCCAGGTGTCAACTGCTGTCAGGTACGTATTGGCGGCAGCTTCTGCCAGGGTCCCTTGAATCTCGCAGTGATCTCATAGGCAACCGATAGGGAAGGAACACCGCTAAAGGGGGACCGATAAGGCGCGACCCCCCACCGTCCCGTCGAACAAGCTGCATCGTTGGAAGGTCGAAGATCTCTCTTTCTTTCTCGAATTGCGACTTCCAGGATTCCCCCAAGACGGCGTCTTTTTCTCGCACGGATTTCCCCTTCATTCGGATTTCTTCAAAATTAGAAATCGCTAATCCAGTCGAGGTGGGATAAGGAAACGAAAGACGCACAAAACACACGAGACTAGTCGAAGCCTCGACGTCACTCGACCAGGATGGGAGAACTGGTCGATTTCCTCGTCGAACGAGATGAGAACTTCCGCAAGTCTGTTCCCCTCTTCTTATAGCACTGTCCTCCAAAGATGGTCCACTAACATGTGCCTGCCTGTCCAGAGCCCGTTTGCCCGCCCTCTACTCCGACTTCCGCCCTCAACGAACCCTTAACCCGGATGGCTTTCAAGCAAACGTCAGCGCCTGGCGCCAGGCACTCGCCCGCGCCGCCTGGGAAGGCAGGATAGCGTCCCAGGTCTCGGCCCCGAACCTCCTGGTAGTAAATGTTGACGAGCAGCTGGTGCGCTCCCTTGAGAGCAAGCAGTTCGGCCGCCCGCTGGCGTTGGGCACGGTCGTCCGGGAGGCCGTGGGCGAGAAAGACTTATACCCGCTGAAGGAGTTTCTGAACGCCAAAGAGAGTATCTACGCGGGGAAGACGTGGGCACAGGTGCCGTGGAGCGTGGTGTCATGGGCTGCGGGGCAGCTGGGTTTTGGCGGGAAGTCGACGTCGGGCGAGGATAAGCTCCCGCAGGGAGGTTCGTAGTCATCAAGAACGTCGAGACGACGGCGAAGAGCCTGACTGAGAGAGTCACCTCGTCAGACACGAGATTCGACAGAACGTACACGAAATCACACTTCCGGAAGACCTTCGCCGACAGTCTGGTTCAGAACCGCAGGCTATCCGAGACGGACGTCGACATCCTCCTCGTCTTCCTCTCACGGGACAAGGGCATCGTGGTCTACGATGGGCAGGTAGTCAAGATTAAGGGCGCTACGGACGAGGACGAGTCCGCCATCACGGAAGAGGACGCGGCCGTCTCGTCGCTCAAGGAGCTCATCGACGACATGAAGGCGCAGACAGAACTATTGACGCAGCGCGTTGACGAGCTTACGGCCACGGCCAAGGAGGCTGTTTCAAAGAAGAACAAGGTCGCGGCGCTGGCGGCGCTCAAGTCGAAGAAGATGACCGAAGCGTCGCTGGAGAAGCGGTTCGCGACGCTGAACCAGCTCGAGGACGTGGCGGCACGGATCCAGGAGGCGAGAGATAATGTGCAGCTCGTCAAGGTCATGGAGGCGAGTACCGGCGCGCTCAAGGGTCTCAACGAGAAGGTCGGCGGCGCCGACCGCGTGGGCGACGTCGTCGATAGGTTGCGGGAGGAGATGGGCGAGGTGGACGAGGTTGGCAAGATCATCTCCGAGGCTGGTGCTGCACCGGTGGACGAGTTCGAGGTCGATGATGAACTCGAGGCCATGGAGCGCGAGGAGAGGGAGAAGGAGGAGGCAGTGGAACGGGCGAAGAAGGAAGCACAAGAGGCGAAGGAGGCCGAGGACACGAGACGCCGGTTGGAGGAGGAGATGGCGGATCTGCGGCCGCCTGTTACGGAGCCTGCAGAGAAGCAGGGCGCGAGAGAGCAGACTCAAACGCCCACGAGGGAAACGGCGGACAGCTTAAAAAAGCTGGAGCTCGAAGAGCGGGAGCAGCCACTGTCCGCGCAGTAAAGCACTGTCACATTGTACCAACGAAAGCCGAGGTGTTCGAGTACGGCGTTTTGGTTGTATTGAAGCAAATATTGTAGGGTTTACATAATATGGGTATAATAACGAAGCGCCATGTCATGATATCGCGGCGCAGATATCACTGCGCCTCCTGACTGTTTGGTATCTGCGGCTCTGTGAAGCCGTCGTGCATGTAATATGCCGCTGTTGTCGGCTGAGACTTGGCTGTCGAGTCTCTATGTTCCACCGCAAACTCCTCATTCCTGCCCACTAGCCCATCTTCGAAGCCGTCGCGAACAAGCTCGGGCGCTTGCGTAGTATCCGCCGGCCGCTCCGTCAAATCGACAATCGTAGCCTCCACCACTGAAGGGCCCTTCGCGATGTCCGTCGCCACTGCGGGAGATCCGTCTCCGGACCCGGGGTTGGCCACCTCCTTGGTCTTCGGCGTCGCTTGCGTCTTTGACTTGCGCGCATTGGCAATCAAGTCCTTGAACGAGGTATCGTGCTTCGCCGCCCACGCCACGCCGTCAAACTCCTTATCCTTGACCGCCACCCCGGGGCGCACGAACATGGGCGCTTTGGATCCTTGCGTGCGCTCCCAGATGTCGAGATCATGCAGCAGCTCACCACGGCGTTTCGGGCGCGCCGAGTCGCAGTTCGCATTCCACAACGTAACCCATTCCTTGTGGCGCTTTTCGAGCTGCAGGCGGGAGCCGGTTGTTGAGAGGCCAAGGTCGGACATCTTCTTGCGTAGAGCAGCATCCTTGAGCATGGAGTAGGCTAGAGCCGGAAGGCGATCGGGTGCCGGGGTCGGTCGGGGGCCGCCGCGGGCGGGGGTGTTGGGGGTTGGAGTTCGGCTGGAGCTGGTGCGGGCTGATGTCTGGGGCTTCGCGCCGGTGCAAGTGTCGAGATGTCGAAATACTTGGGCTTCCTTCATGCGGGTATTGCATATAGGGCATGGGACGAGGCCATCGTCAGGAGCTAGAATGGGTGTGTTAGAGCCACATGGACGATGCGCAATGCCAAGGTTCGACTTGCCAAAAGTTGCGTCCTCTGCCTCGTCATTATCATCTAATTCCTGTGTTTGCTCAAGGTCTGCCTCTTGTGTCGCCGCAGTCGCAGCTTGTCCCGATCTTGTTCTGCTGAGCCTAGCGGAACTCCTAAGGCGCTTGGTCTCGGGCTGTTGTTCGCCCGTCGCAGAATCCTCTTCGGCCAACTTCCTCTTGGGCGAACCACGGCTCGACCTTTGCTGGCCTGCTACTCTTGCGAAGTTCAGTGTGTCTTTCCTCGCTTTGACAAACGACTCGACAACCTCCTCCATGGACCAATTGCTCCTCAACTTCAACTCCTGGTCCGAGGCCCGGCACAGTGGGCACTTGCCGTCGTTGGATAGGGCGCGGCGGATGCATAGCGAACAGAAGGTGTGACAGCAGGATGTGAGCATAGGTGTCTTGAAAAAGTCCTTGCAGACCTGGCATCGCAAGGAGGCTTCTACTGCAGAGAGGGCTGGGAGGGGTGTTGAGAGCCAGTCGGTCGAGTCGGGGACGCTTCGAAATCGGTCATTGTGGGCGGTTGACGGTGTGGAGTGGTGGCAATGTGTTTATGCGATCTCGGTTCTGAGGCTGAATACGGTCACAAAGTCCCTTTGTGTCTTGCGTGGGAAGTTACAGAAAATAATGGCACCCTTGGTCGACGGCACCTGCGTTTGAAGGCTTCAAGGGACTCTGGTGGATGTGAATGTCGCGTCTAGTGGCGGCGCGTTTGGAGTTAGGGATCTAGAGGAGACAGGGTGTAAATTTAGTGGGTAATGTCATCAATCTCACCAATTAGACCCGCCTGAATGGCTCAAGTAGGGGGGGTGTGTGCAGAAAATCAATTAAGAGAAAGTGCGAACCGCGTCCTTACCTTCCCAGACGCGTCTCACCAGCCCCGTCGTCTCTTCTTCACATGGGAAGCATCGTGAACACTCCCTGCAAAAGCCACTAATGCGACTGTGCCACTTTACTCTCGCATCGTTGATTCTTCCCAGTACAATTTCCACATCTAAAGTCAAGGAATCTCAACATGGATGAATTCAAGAAGTACCTGGCGGATCAAATCCTCAGTGAGGAGAAGATTGTAAGCTACAATTACCCCCGCTAGAAGTTGACCATGACACTGACACTTCCTTAGGTCACATATCGAAGCCTCAGCAGAGCACTGAAGGTGCACGTCAACACAGCCAAGGGGTAAGTTCTACCAGCGTTCTTTCATCGCACTGTCCGGCCACTCACCCCTCCAAAGTATGCTCTATGAGTTCCACCGGTCACAAAATGGCATGCGTCCTGGCACGATCCACGCCACTTACCTGATCTATGGCATCCAGAAGGCAGAGAAATCCCGAGAAGATGGTGATGCCCAGATGACCAGCTCACCTCCTGATATCGAGCCTTTGTCCGATGAGGTCTCACCCACTCGTTGGCCCTTGTCCCTGGTGACAATCTGAAAGGTATCTGAAACCTGCCTCTATGGTTGTGTCATTGACTGGCTGACCCCTTTCTAGAGATATTGGCAACGTATGAAGAGCTCTCGTCGTTTCACATCTATAGCCTGGCCAGGAATCCCACCAAAGTAAGTTTCCGAGTTCTGTCTCCTCAGTCAATGCTGACATATCGCTTAGGAGCTGCAAATGCTGGCTGATGTTTCCCAGCAAATGAAGGATCAATTAGCCGAACAGAGTGTATCCACGGCAGAGACGTATGGTACCATCACCAACCCCAACGTTCGGAAGCGCGACCGTCAGGGGCGTCCAGTACCTGCGCCTGCGCCTGCGGCATCAGCGGCCAAACCAGCCAAGAAGGAGTCTGCACCATCTGCAGCCGAACCTGCAGCCCCTGAGCCCAAGGCAGCAGAGACGGTCAATCAAGAGTCGAAGACACCATCCAAGGAGGCACCATCGTCCACCGCGGCCACCAAGAAGGGGGCGGCGCCCCCAGCGTTGAAGAAGAGTGGTTCATCAGGCATTATGTCGTCTTTTGCCAAGGCAGCGGCCAAGGCTTCAAGCAAGCCGAAAGAGACACCGAAGCCAGACATCGAAAGCCCAACGGCGCTATCTGACGATGGCGAGGATGATGACGATATCCCGGCCGCCAAATCTTCGACTAACCCTGGGCGCAAGTCTCGAAAGGACCGCGAAGCTGAGCTGAAGCAGATGATGGAGGAGAGCGAGGAGGAGGAGCCTGAAGAGGAGGAGGAGCCTGCGGATGAGCCGATGGAGGATGCTCCGGAACCAGAAGCGAAACAGGAGCCCGAACCCGCGGAAGTCGTCTCTAGCACCGGCGATGGTCGCAGGCGTGGCAAGCGAAGGGTCATGAAGAAGAAGCAGATCATGGATGAACAGGGCTATCTGGGTAAGTTCAGATCTGGTGACTCACTGTTCCTGGCGCTGACATTGTAATACCAGTCACCATTCAAGAGCCTGCTTGGGAAGAGTTCTCAGAGGACGAAGCTCCTCCGCCGTCCGCCAAGGCCAAGCCTTCATCTACTACGCCCAGCTCAGGAAGTCAGGCTTCGAAGGGCAAGAAGGCGGCACCTAAGGGACAGGGCAACATCATGTCTTTTTTCTCAAAGAAGTGATATTTAGGCAGATGGTGGCAGTTGGTGATGAGACATATCTAATACGGGATTGTAGAAGGAGTGTCACTATCAGACATTCCAGCATAATCGTAGGTTGCTGGCTACGAAGGACCGTAAGATCATTCGAATGCAAAGGCGTTAGATCTTGAAGTAAGCGATTTTGTGTTGCATATATCTGTGCAATACTGACGCGAGGTTTCCTTCTCATGGTTCCAAAGTAGTGGATGTGAGAGAAGCGCCGCGTCTGTGCGATGGGTAGACTACATCCAACAATGATGCCCTTGCGGAATCAACGTTGCGAGATCCATCAACGCGCACGATACTGATCATAAGACGACGCGATACACATAGGGAAATACAACGCTCGGTGGTCTATAACAAGAAACACGTAGTTAACATTGTTCAGGAGTGGTTTGGTCTGGGTGCGGTGGGCTCGCAAGTTTTGAATTCGGTGACTCTGCATAAACCCACGGGTCCTCTTTGAGTCTTCTTCCTTCCTACTCATTGTTTTACTTATACTCGTGGTATGGATCCATGCCGTCTCTTTTATAGAAATAAATACCGACAACGACATAGTGTCACTTATTTTCGTGCAGAACGCGAATCTATGTTTCACCTCACAGAGTCGTGTTTTCTCACACCCTGAGTCTGCCAGGCGGCTAGTATAAATGGACAAGTTTCGGTGTTCAATGCTTTCTGACTTCTAATTGGGAACTTCGATTGAATCCTAGCCTCTAAGCATTCAATCTTGCTGACAGTTGTTTACTTCGTGATGTCCTTCCACGACCAACGGCGCCGGCCCAGCACCGGCGCCGACGCGGGGAGGTGCCCCGCGCAACCCCACAAGCGGGCCCGGGTCGTTAAGATGCGACGCTAAAACACGCTGCCCCGGTCAGAGCTCCTGCAAGGGACCGTAGTGACGCTACGACATCCCCAAAAACTGCTGACACCTGGCCGCCCTAGTAGAGCTTATGTCCTATTCCCCTGTGGCTGTATCCCTCTCAACATTACACGTATCTTGCTTCGTAATACACCAGGCCTTTTTTTCCTGTCCCCGCGCTCGTTGCCGGAATTCTCGAGATACCCATGCTGGCATATACTTGGTTTTTCCCTTTCCTTTAGCCTTCCAGGCCTCACAACCATGTCCTTACGATCCGTTGTCGACTTGCTGCTTCCCCTGGGCCTCTTCATCGGCCGGGCATACGCGGCGCAAGAGCTTGACGGGTGAAGATCGCGCAGCATGCCCAAACTATGCGCAATACTCTACCTACTCAGTGAGTCGCGAGACCAGTTTGGCGTGCTGCTGAGGGGTGTGAACCAATGCTAACAGCCTGTTGCCAGCAAGCCGCTGAGCGAAGGCCCGCTCGCCCTACCCTACCAACGGCCCGACCCGCGATGCCGTACTTTCCATTCCGATGCCATCGAGAAGGTCATCGAAGATGTCACATCCCGGATGAAGGATCCCGACCTGGCGAGGCTCTTCGAGAACGCGTTTCCCTCGACAACCGACACCACCGTCAAGTTCCATACCGACGGGACAGACACACGCTTCGTCGACCTGAACGGCCGCAGTTTGCGCGACGAGGGCAAATGGGAGGGGCCACAATCCTTCATCATCACGGGCGATATCATTGCCGAGTGGCTGCGTGACAGCACGAACCAGCTATCACCCTACCAATCGTTGGCCAAGAAAGACCCAGCCATCTTCAAGCTGATTCTCGGGGCCATCAACACCCAGGCCGAGTTCGTCATCGAGTCACCGTACTGCAACGCGTTCCAACCCCCGCCGATTGCGAACCTCCAGCCGAGTCACAATGGGCAGGACGATACCGTGCACCCCATCTACGAGCCCTCTGTTGTCTTCGAGTGCAAGTACGAGCTGGACTCGTTGGCGCATTTCCTGGCGCTTGGTAATGAATTTTACGAGCACACGGAGTCGAAAGACTTCTTGACAGGGAGGTGGTACCTTGCTCTGGAGACCCTGCTCAACGTCTTGGAGGAACAGTCCCGCTCGACGTTCGACCCGGAAACGGGCCGCTTCCAGAGGAACGAGTACACTTTCCAGCGCAAGACGGATGCGGGTACTGAGACGTTGAACCTGAGGGGAGTCGGCAACCCCTTGAATAACGGCACTGGTCTCGTCAGATCGGCCTTCCGGCCCAGTGATGATGCCACCATTCTCGGCTTCTTCATCCCGGCGAACGCATGATGGCGGTGGAGCTCAAGCGTACTGCAGCAATCCTGAAGGACGCCGGCAAAGACGTACTCGCGCAGACGGTGGACAAGTGGAGCCAAACCATTACCGATGGTGTATGGAACAACGGAGTCGTCAAGCATGCCAAGTACGGAGACGTGTTCGCGTACGAGGTCGACGGCTACGGCTCTTCTATTCTGATGGATGACGCGAACTACCCTTCGCTTCTGGCCCTGCCTCTAATGGGATTCTTGCCACCAGAGGACCAAACTTATCGGAACACGAGGAAGATGCTCCTGGAGAAGACTGGTAACCCGTACTATCTCGAAGGCGCAGCTTTCCATGGAATTGGAGGTTGGCAATCCTCGGAGTCAGGCGCGAGAGCAGACTTGCTGATATTGTACAGGCCCCCACATTGGGCTCTCGAATGCATGGCCGATGAGTCTTTTGATCCAGGCACAGACATCGGAGAACGACAAGGAGATCACCGAGTGCCTGGCCTTCGTCCTTCGCTCTGCCAGACTCGGCCTGGTCCACGAGAGCGTCGACGTCAACCGCATATCCTCCTACACCAGTGAGTAACCACAAATATCTATCGCCCAATGTTTCACCGAATACTAACGATACATCGTAGGAAGTTGGTTTGCTTGTAAGAACTGAACTCAGCCCCGGCGTACCACCTCCGCCATGCTAACATAGAACAGGGGCCAACGGTGTCTTCGCCGAGACCATCCTAGACCTTGCCAAGCGGAAGCCTCACCTGATCTTTACTGACGGAAAGCCCTATAACATTGGAACGTGACTATGACCACTCGAGTAGACGGAGGGCCCACCAATTACGGTATAGCATTGCTGTTGTCATGCCTGGGGTTGGATCTTTGCTTATAGAATCGTCAACAGAGGATCATGCTTAGACATGGCGACTGACATCACTTTACCTGCTTTATATATACCCAGAGCCTCGTTGAGAGACGGGCGTGAACAAACATCATTTCAACTAGAGGAGAGAAACGCCAGTGCAAGATCGGTGCTAGGTGTGAGATGCAGGCTTCCGGTACAGTCCTCTTTTAATTCATCCATTTTTTACCTGGACGCCAACCAACCAATCCACTCTTCTGTCGTCGTTCTGATACAAGCTACCTGGATACCGTATTAAGCTCTGAGTTCAGCTGTCGATCAATCATCCTCTACCTCTTATCACTGCCCTAGTTTTCGGTATGTACACCGTGGGGGTCATGATTGTGGACAAGACGGGCTTGCTAATCGGACTCACTCTACTTGTTTTAATCTTTTGTATCATTCGGAATGCCAAGGGAAGATTTTTACCAAAAGTCCAGACGAGTCATTACTTAGATTGACGAAGTCCATCCCGGTTCTCAAATGATTGCTTTTATGGATAATCACTGCATTAAATAAGCCCTTTGGGTTTGATAGAAGAAAACTGGATAACGCGCGGCCGCGGCATAGAAACAGTAACGAAGACGAACACGGCGATGAATGCTCGCTGTTGCCGAAGTACAAAAGCGTTCAGAAAACATCGGTTAGGTATGAGCAGTCATACAAAGAGTTTTCACCATTATTGTTATCTGTCCTACTTTCAAAAGACGATATGCCGCTGCTAGAATGTCCCTTCGCCGTCAATCGGTCATTGTACATCAATTTTTCAATTGCCATGTCAGGCGGCAGGCATGTCGTCATTCCAAACGCGAGGTTCACTACAGCGTGGCCTACAATCAAATAATCCGAGCTTTCATGGCCAGGTACATTGAGTCTGGGCCCAGCTAGGCACACTTACCTCGTCATAAGCCATGTTGGAATCGCCATCACTCCCGGTTGGCCCGAGGTCTTGATGGACAGGGTATGGGCGAGACTCTGCTCGAGAAACACGTGTATCCGTAAACTGCCCCGGGGCTACGATATTCGACTTTTACGAAGAGAACCCAAGGGCTCCGGACCAGATGTGCTATTTGGGACGGGTGAGGTTTTGGAACAACCCATTGTCGGTTGCGACTGCTAGCAGGTCATGAGGAGCCAGTGACCCATGGGAAAGCGAGCAAAGGAACGAGATGTCAAGCAGACAGATGAATAACAGGCAGAAGTCTTCCGAATATAGGGATCTCTCTTCTTTATACGCATGCCGTCTCCTACGGAGACCACTCTTCCGACCAACGCCCTAACTCCTGGGCCGTACTAACACGAGCCCAACATTCCTTCCCACCCATTCAAGGCTCAGAAAGTCCAAAATGCCGCCGACATTAGCTTACTTTTTCTTCTCGTCATACTCGTCCAATCCATGTCTGGTCTGCTCCAGACCATCTCAACGTGTCAACATGCATGTGGCAAGTCAACTTAGAACTCTTCGACAGCGCAGTTGGGATGCAGGACGTAAACAATGCGCTGCTCCGCCTCGGCGGGCGCAGACGCTCCGTCGCCTGCTTCGTTGTCGTCCGTCAGACCCTGGCCGCGGACAGCCATGAGGATATTCTCCTGTGATTCGGGGTTAGCCTCCGTCGAAGTATCGACATTGATTAAAAAAGACCACATACCTTGACCATCCTCTTGAGCACCTTCTTCGCCAACGCCTTCTCCTCCTCGGCTTGTGCGACGTCATTCAACTCCTCTTCCTTCTGCTCTAGATACCACTCTACGAGCGCCTCGCCCTCGACGCCCTCGCCATTCTCGGCCTCGGCCTCGTTGACGCGTTCCACGAACAAGTTGACCATGCTGGAGTACTTCTCGAACGTGATGGTCTGCTTGGGGCGGGCCGTGACCGCTGGTGTTTCCTCGGGTCCATCAACGGCCATACCGTCCTCTTCTGCCGGCTGACCCGCCGCCTCAGAGGCTGCACGAAGCAGAGCAGCGCCCTCCTCGGGCATCTCCTCGTCGTCAATGTCGACGTCGTCGTGCTCGACGGAAATGATGCTCTGCCTAAGCAGGTTGAAGGCCTCGGTGACCATGGGCGGCTCGATTTCCTCCACGCAGTTGACCTTCGCGATCGCCTCTGACAGACGGATCATACTCTCCAGTTGACGGACAGTAATGCGGTACGAGTTCTTGCCGATTCCGCCCTGCGCGTCGTCAGCACGGAGCTCCTTGTAGTGCTTGACGAGCAGCTCCTTGGCCTCGGGAGTGAACTCGGGGCGGAAGGTGCGGGCGAAGCGGATGTATCGTTGCAGGCACTCCGTGCTGAACTCGGGCTCGATGGCGGCATCGCGCAGCTGGTGGATTCCAACAATGTGCTCGGCAAGGTGGCGATCGACGGACTCGTTACACTCATCGAGTACGACGAAGAAGAGATCGAAACGAGACATGATGGGAGCACTCATGTTAATGTTGGCGCGGAGCGTCGTTTTCCGGTTGTAGCGACCGCCGACCGGGTTGGCGGCGGCGAGGATGGAGGTGCGGGCGTTGAGAGTGGCCTGAATACCGGCCTTGGCGATGGAGATGGTCTGCTGCTCCATAGCTTCGTGGATGGCAACCTGATCGGCGATATCCATCTTGTCGAACTCGTCAATGGCGCAAATACCGTTGTCTGCCAACATGAGGCTCCGGCCTCGATGGTAAAGTCGCCAGTCTCCTCGTCCTTGACCACGGCGGCCGTGAGACCGGCGGCGGAAGAGGCTTTGCCACTGGTATATACGGCGCGGGGTGCGAAAGAGCAGATGTACTTGAGGAACTGGGACTTGGATGTGGAGGGGTCGCCCACAATGCAGATGTTGATATCACCTCTGAGTTCCATGCCTTCAGCAGTGGTCTTGTGAACACCAGACATGAGCTGAAGCAAGATACCCTTTTTGACAACCTCATGGCCGTACACCGTCGGTGCGATCGAGTTCACCAACCGTGAGTAGATGTGATCGCTGTGTACCATATCACGCAGCTCCTCGATCTCCGTCGGGTTCATAGACGCAAGCACAGCGGCTTGAATATCTTCGACCGAATCCGAAGCATCGGGCGTGTTGTTTTGGGTCAATGAGCTGATAACGTCTGCAACCTGACCACTCGCTGACTGGCCAGGGTTGGAAACATCAGGGGTGACCATACACGCGAGGAAAGCCAGACGGTAGGTCAGATCGCGAACACCAAGGGCCTTGAGACCACTGACGCCAGAGCCACCCACATCGGCACCGCCGGCGGATTTGTCATCTCGAACGGCGCTCGGTCTCAGGCCGGGCAAGCCCATTTGACTGACATCCGGCACGACGATGAGCGCACCTGTGAAGATACACTTCTCTCCAGCCTTAGCCCGATCCACGATCTCTCCGCGCATGATGACGTCCATCGTTCTCGGCATGCTTCCCGTGGGGATCTCAGAGCTGTTTTCCTGGATGCGCACCTTTTGCCAATCGACGAATGTGCTGTGCCGGATATCCAGCTGCCACGCCTGGCGGTTCAGACAAGTCATGTTGGGGCACTGCGTAGGCTCTGTGTATCTGAAAGTCTGCTCGACATTGGGAACGACCGTCCTGCATGCCTCGCAGACAAAGGTACCGAGTGAAAGCTCAGGGCGAACTTCCGACGTCCGCGTGACGGTGCCGGAAATGGAGAGGAGCTGGCCAATGTTGGCCGCTCTGAGACTGCGCACTCTCGAGATGAGGGGCAGGTTGTAGAATGCAATGGCGAACAGCTTGTCCGTCTGCTGGTTGGCTGTCTTGTCACCCATTTCTGTTTGGCTGGCAGAACCCAGCTGGCTCGCGGTCGAGTTGGTCGGGTTGCTGGAGGAGGTAGGTTGCCTGTGTTCGCGGAAGTACTGCGGCTCGTGCTTGGCGATCATGTTGTGCAGGGCGGCGGTGAGGAACGGCAGGAAGCGGTAGTAGCCACGCATGACTCCATCGGCCAGCTCGCCGTTCTGCCATGTTACCAGGTGCTTGAAGTCGACATAGAATGTAGAAAGCTGGTATGTGCGCATGCCGTGGATCTGGGCGACGTAGTACTTATCCGTTGTGACAGCGCTGGATGTCGGTGCGCCAGAGGAGGTGGGGTCTTCTATGTATCTGCATCGCCGTAAGGTCAGAAATGCTGCGCGCCAAAGAGGATTAGAGGACGGTAACTTACCCCTCGATAAAGGCTTCAAAGTGGTCCTGGACCATGAGGCCAATCTTATCCTCCACACGGGGAATGTTCGCGACGTCGGGTATCCTTGATCCGCGAGGGACCTGGTCGTCAGCGAAGCCCTCAGCCTCGTCGTCACTGGGAGCGGCCATGCTTTCGGAGGGTGGCACTCGTGGCCTACCGCCGGCGGAGGAGCTGGGCATAAAGGAGCGTTTAGGGGTAGCTGCCGCGCGGGACGGGGCGTCCGACATCAGGAGGCCGGCGTCACTGGAGGGAGCCATTGTTGAAAAAAATTTCGTCAGCGACTGGTAGACGTCGTTGTTCGGGGCGGCAAGTCAACAATGGGTTGAAGAAGCGCAGGCGGCGGAGGCGAGGCTGATATGCGGAATGTTGTTTTTGAGTGGAGGTGGGATTTTGGGTGGTGGGATACGATGGGTCCTTTTTCGCATTTGGAGGCGGAGACCGAGTAGGGGGGCTTAATTGATTTGGGCGCGTGAGGGGCAGGAGGCGGCGCGTTGAGCGCGCGTTGCTGGCGCGACGGCTTTAATTGACTGCGTCCACGCTAATCCCTTTCGGGATCGCTCCTCCATTCTGCCACTTGAAAGTCATGATGCACTTTCAGTAACTGAGCCTTGAGGCTCCCAATGAGCTCAATGAATAAACGCCGGCTTCAAATCATAACACGAGGTTCATAGACGGAAAATGCCCGCATCCATGCCGTGCCACACAGCTTCCATAACGCCTAGGCTATGCAATTGCCTTATTATCCACCATCCTCAAATGCGATCCAGTTGACATCCACCAAGAGCCAAACTCTGCCAGTCCTTCACCCATCTATGCGCCAGTCTTGGTCTCTGTTGATGGGTAAGAGTGTATCTGCAAGCAAGTCAGTCAGGGGCCTGTCTTGAAATACCACGACAGAACACACCGAGTCAGCCACATTCAACCATTCCTCGATGCCCCTCACGTAGGGATCCGATGCGGCTTCGGCACTCGACTCGTGGCCCCAGATAACCATCTCGTCGAACTCGGCCTTGATTTCCATGGTACCCAGCTCGACCAGGTCACCCTCTGCTTCGTCTTCCTCGCCCTCGAGCTGCTGAGTCTCGACCTTGTCGTTCTTCTCCATGACGACGCCTCGGTATTGTTCTGGCAGCTTGACCGTCGTGCCGTGTAGTTTCCTGCCGCGAAAGTACGCTACAGACCTCTCATCTGGTGACATCAAGTCAGCATGAATGCACCGCGCGTTTCCACCAATAACCCAACCGAAAGTTGCGACGCACCGTCTGACTTGGTAGGATTCCAGAAAGTGCTGGCATTGCCAATTGGTCCATCGTGATGGATTCGACACGGCAGCAGGTTGGCAACTGCTTTAGTGTTCTTATCGGAGTCTTTAGACCGGATGGAGATGATGGGTTTCGACATGATGAGCTTTACCTTGCGCTCGGCTATTGTTTCGAGTCGGTGATGGGTGCTCTTTTACTCAGTGTTCCTCCTTGAAGACTTGCTCGGACGCGTTCAAGTCCCGTCCCCAACACGCGAATTCAATCAAACGCCGATAAGGCTCGATAAGCATATCGTTATCGATAAGACCGTCTTGGCTCCCGAATGCACGGATCCAGTCCAACACGCCGACGAGCCGCTGGTCCTGTCGTTCCCGCTGTTTCAGCAATCGAGTCAATCATCGACAGACCTGGTGTGTCAATTGTGTCTCTCAACGTCCGGCGACGGGAAGAGGCTGCAAGGGTGGGGGGACGAGGCAGAAAGAACTTCACACCGCACCTTGCGTTGACACCCATGCTGGTGGCTCGCTACTACTGTTGCGAGTGAGAGACATGCGTCGTCGGAGCATCGGCCAGTCATCAGAAATTTGTCAACCCCTCGGCAATCCCAGCCTCTCTTCGTGGCCCTCTCACATTTCTAGTCGGATGGGCTACAGGTAACCTCAACCGTGCCCCTGCGGAAGCCTAATCGACTTAATGCGGGCGATTATATGTTCTGTGACAAATACGTGGTAGCCGTATGCAACCGAATGCCCAGGTTAAAACACTAGGCTCGAAATTCCACCCCTCGTTCCCCAGCCATTCATCCAGTTTCCTGCAATTCAAACAACCCTTCTGACCCGTCTCCTCCGTGTATTCTTTCCAAAGGGATTCTTCAACGCATCGCTATCCAGGGCTCACACTCGGAGCTAGGTCCAGAGAATCTCATCGGCCAGTTGTCGATGTCTGTGGTGGGGGGAGCAAAAGTCTTGATGTCATTGATTTCCAAAGATCCCGGTCACAGTCGAGAAATTCGGGAAAAGCTCCGCAATTTCACTAAAAAAGACCCTGTCGGCGATGTAAGCCGGGGAACGCCCAGGTCGGGCGGAAGGGCCCCTTCTTCCTGTTCCCGCAGATTTTCTTTTACAAATGTCCGTTGAGCCCGCTCATCGAAGGTTGAATGCTGGATCGGACAATCTTTGGCATATGGGACCGGTGAGTGCAATTGACACCTTACTCGAGATGGATGGTTTGTAAAACAACAATGAATGAACGACGTCGAGGGACCAACTTGCATGTACAAGCTCCGCACCCAAGTAGGGGGGGGGCACACTACGATGTACCCAGCCAACCTACCAGAGGAGTGGCTGCCGGAACAGGAAAGTTATCCAGCTTTGTCCGGGAACCGCTCTTCTGTCCATCGGGATGCAGGGACCTGCCAAGTGCTTCCTGTGCCGTTGGCATGTTGACCAGGGCCAGAAGACCGCATGTTCGTTTCGTGGCTCATGTCAATGATTTATGGGCACGCACTCTCACGCCGCCGCGGTCGCGTGTGACTTTGTTATGTTCTGAAGGGAACGATATCCATCTTCAAGCCAGTGCTCTTGGAACGTCAATTCAGCCTTCATCCGATGATTAGATAGAGACCGAGTCGTCAACTACACGCTAAGCTGTATGTTCCGTCGCCCGCGCCCTGCTAGCCGGGACGAATTCCAGTATTCTTCTCGAAACCTGCAGCTCGTGCTTCTCTCGACTTCTCTCCGACACAACAAGTACGAGGCCGAACGCGGCCGGCGCGCTGGCCTAATTAATGCCTCTTACGTCGTGCTACGGGTAGTTCTTCATCACCTCAGCCTCGTCGACGAATGAGCTCGCTGGTTAAATTCCGAGCTTGAGCTACAAGTGCACGCACATGCGCTCCATGTGCTCGGCTCGCAGTCTCTCCGTTGGACATTGACATCATCCCCAGCCCTGCCCTAAGAATTTTGTTGAGAGTCTCTCTTCGGTCGGCAGGCTGGCTGGCGCAAGCCACTGCCGTTGATGTTGCTCTGGCCTCGAACATACATTGGGGAAAGACTCGGGGCCACGGACACCCAAATATAATCACATCTGGTGGCTAACTCAGCTACAAACTCAGGAACGAGGTGAGGCGTACACACTTTTCACGATGCTACGAACACCAGGTGCCGATGGGATCGTCCGCCCTCCCAAACATGTCGATTTTCTAAATGAAACAAGCGATGGCAAAGGTCTCTTACCCCCTCACGAGTGATTCCCGTCTGAGCTACCCTTGCTGCAACACACTCTAGCACCCATGCTGGATCCTAGTTCGGACCCTCCTTTGCCCACATTTTTGGCTCTCGGGCTTGCAACGGTACCGATGGGCGAGACAAAAGCACGCGCTCCCATACTCTCTCGTTTGGCATTCGTGAAGAGGGTAAGCCTATGTGCCGAATTCCCCGTGTTAGCCACCAGGCCAGAGAGTACTGGATATGCATGTGCGTCTGGCCTGAGCCTTAGTACAGTCCGTAGTGACTGACTGACATGCGCGCAATAAAACGATCGTGCCGCCCTGCCGTCGGGTCTCAGATACGAGCATGTCCTGTTCCTGCCGACTTTCGCATTCCACCCCTCCTCCCATCCGCCCCCTCGATCCCCTCCATCTTTGAAGCTGAGGCAGGCATCTCAGTGTACCTCACCTTAGAGCTCAGTTTTGAGTTCCTCGGTGGCTGCTCAACTCAATTGGCGTTTAGCTGTGCGCCAATCTGTTCCAATAGCGAGTCTTTGGGCTTTCGTTCCAGTGTACATAACACACAAGCACAATCGTCCCCGTCCGTCTCACGTCTTGGCCCCCCGCGCGCGCAGCCATGCCCAAACTGCCCTCATTGGTTCCGGCGGCCATCGCCCAGCCTCTGTCCCGCGGCACGGAACTGGTAAGAGGCGCCGTCGGTAGTTTGACCTGGGGGCCGGCTCTGTCAGTGGCCAAGCCCGCGATCCTCTCCGTCTTTGCCCAGATCGAGCGCGGTACCCTTCTTCTCGTTGACGAGCCTGCCGAGTTGAGGCAGGTGTTTGGTCAGAAGCTGGGCGCAAAGTACAATGAGAACCTCACAAACGGTGATCATGTCCCCCGCCGCGCGGATGCTGTTCCTCGTGTCGAGCTGGTTGTGAAGAGCGAGGCGTTCTGGATGCGCCTCTTCCTGTTCGCGGACATGGGCTTCGCCGAGTCGTACATGCTCGGAGAGATCGAATGTAAAGACTTGACTGCCTTCTTCCAGGTAAGTAGGCCCGTCGCTGGATCCAGCCACTCACTCGCTTGCCGCTGTTGTTGCTGACTTGGCCGGGTCGTAGCTCTTCATTGTCAACCGTGAAGAGATGGGCAACGGGACAACATGGTTTTCGAGCTTGTCTACTGCGATCTCGAGCCTGGCGCGGACCACCAATACCCTCTCCAACGCGCTCCTCAACATCTCGGCGCATTATGATATCAGCAACGACATGTTCGCTGCATTCTTGTCGCCGGACATGACCTACTCGTGCCCCATTTGGAAGACGCACACTGATCCGAGCGAACCGGAAGAGACATTGGAGGAGGCACAAATGACCAAGCTGCGTCGATTCATCGACGGCGCTCGCATCAAGTCGTCGGATCATGTGTTGGAGATCGGCACTGGCTGGGGCTCCTTTGCGATCGAGGCGGTGAAGAAGACCGGATGCCGCGTGACAAGCCTGACGCTCTCCAAGGAACAAAAGGCGCTCGCGGAAGAGCGGATACACGCAGCAGGTTTCTCCGATCGCATTGAAGTTCAGTTGAGGGACTACCGAGCTCTGGAAGCCCCTGAAAGACCCTTCGACAAGATCGTGTCTATTGAGATGCTGGAAGCTGTTGGCCAGGAGTTTCTGGCAACGTATTTTGCTTGCATGGATAAGCTGCTGAAGAAAGACGGAGGCATTGCCGTTTTCCAATGCATCACCATGCCTGAAGGCCGCCACGAGGCGTACTCGAAGGGAGAAGAGTAGGTAACGTGAGAGGCGATATAAGAGCGTGGGGCTGACAGGTGACAGTTTCATCAACCACTACATCTTCCCCGGAGTACCTCCCTTCGATCACTCAGCTTCTGAACCACATCAGCAAAGAGTCGAGAGGAACCCTCGTTGTCGAAAAGGTCGAAAACATTGGTGGTCATTACTCCAAGACCTTAAGGTTGTGGAAGGAGGAGTTCCTGCAAAACTTTGATTCAAAAATCCGGCCGGCGTTGAAGCGGGAACATGACGACATGACCGAGGAAGAGATAGATGTATTCAGGAGGAAGTGGGAGGTAAGACACATACCATCTGTCCCTCTTGTGATTCTATGCTAAGTATTCTGCAGTACTATTTCACATACTGCGAAGCCGGGTTCTTAACGAAGACACTGGGCGACGTTATAATAACTGTGGGCCGAGAGGGGGCACTGGAGCTGATGGAGGGCATTCCGCTGTAAAGATTATTGACTCTTGGCGGCAGCCGGTATGGATCCAGTTGCTGGATTTGACTGGATTTGATCACCAGGCTTTGAGGGCCTCGGAGATGGGCATAATGTTTGAAGAGGCGGTTCAAAAGGCCCGGGCCCTGGGTTTTATGCGTAGACAGGCTCCCGGCTCACTTTTTCTTTTTGGGCTTCTTAGATTTTGGCTTCGATTTTGCCGACGCACCTCCGGAGCCAGGGAAGCGATTCGCGTGGTCAACGTCAAATCCAGATTTGTGTTTTCTAAACAAGAGCATGGTCACTCTTGCGTCTTCGATACTCGAGTGAGCGCCGCTTTGGATTGTAACGCCGAGTATTTCCTCCGCCAGCCTCCTCAAGGCTGGTTTCCTGCCGTTGCCATACTGCCTGAATGCCGGATAGCTCGATGTGTCGCGGACATCTTTGCTCGGGTGACTCAGTTTGAGGACATCCAAATCGTGTTTGATATCGTGGCCGACTAATATTCTGTCCTTCAACAGCGAGGCGACATCAGCCTGAACCTCGTCAAAATCTCGCGCGAACCTCATGTGCTTCGGGAGGATGCCGCTGACGGCGCTGCGCCAGTCGGTAACACGCTCTTGAGGCCGCACGTATGAGTCGTATACTTGACGGCCGTGGAAGTCGACGATGCTCACGCGAGCAAGCACGGATTCGTATCCTCCTTGTCCCACGCCCACCATCTCGCAGTCCATGGCGACGTACTTGCCAACATCAAGTCCTCCCGTCAGACCGGCGTTGACCTTGTCCTTTTCCGAAGCGAGCATCGAGTTGTTCTTCAGGCCAAGGCCGTAGGCCTCGGCCAGTGCTTCGGAAGAGATGTCATTTTCTTCGGCCCAGAGGGCAAGAGATGGCGAGGGGCCAACCTTGGGTTCAACTTCAACCTTTGAGCTTTGTGTGACACCCATGCGTTCCTTCTTCCCTTTGTCGTTCTTCTGGACGATCTTGGTTGCTTCTTTTCTGTCGGACTTTGTTTTCGGCTTCTTGGACTGTTGTTGATCCGACGTGTCCGCCTTCCTCTTGACTGCTCCAGATGTGGAAGAAGACGGGCTCGCCGCTTTGAGTTGGGCCTGTAGCTTCTTCCAATTCGACGATAGCTCAGGGGCCATATTCTCTGCTGTTTGGTGTGCAATCAAGTGTAAGCGCTCATGTCCGATGAATGAGAAACATATAAAGTTATCCTCGACTTTTGGATATTCGTTGAACAGGAAGTATTTAAATGTGAGAATGGCGATGAATGAGTTCCCAGTAAGAGAAAATTAAATTGTAATTATCCGGGCCAGAGGAAATGGGGCGATCGCCTATCGATGGTATTCGCCCCACATCCACATGCAGGGGTTCACGGCAGTTTCTTTACCGCCTTTGGGAATCCGCTTTTTCTGCCACACCACCTTCCTCTTCCCGCTTCCACTCAACCATCTTTGCGACAGAGCCGAGGAAGCCAGCGTGAGCAAACTTCCATCAACCAACGACCACATTATCGGCATTTCATCATGGCGGCACACGGCGTCAACGGTGAGGCCACTGTCGGCTCCAGCGAACCACGACAGAAGGGTAAAGCCACTCCGGAGACCATCAGGTACGCCATCCTACCACCCTGCTATCGCACAAGTCGGTAGGTCCACTTGTAGCAATCCGTCCACTAACCCTTGCGTCACAGAGTAGGATGCATCGCCATGGTCAGGAAGGAGGGCATACCTCGCAGAGCCGAAATCCTCAGTATCAAGGAAACGAAAAGCGGGCGACAGTTCTACTGTAACTTCGATAACTTCAACAAGCGTCTTGACGAGTGGGTGCCGACCATCCGCATCGACTTCGATCATGATGTCGAATGGCCCTTACCCGAAAAGGAGAAACCCAAGGACCCTAAAACGAAGAAAGGCGTCGCCACCTCGAAGAAGCAAATTTCTAAAAAATCCCAAAAGAGACCCGCGAAGAGGGAACAGTCGGCACCGTCCGAGGCCGCCACGCCGCATCCATGGACCGAGTTCGTCGAGTCGCAAAGTCGGAAGATGACGCCCACAGCCGAGGAGAGCCAGAGCCAGACACCTGCGACCGGAGACGCGACCGCTACGCCCGCGGGAGGCGACGATATGGATGTTGACCTGGAAGAGGAAGTCCAAAGGAAGGAGCTACTCACTAGCTTCAGCCGTGAAGATGAAATCGAGAAGCTCAGGACACACGGCTCCATGACGCAGAACCCCGCCGAGATCTCGCGAATCCGGAATATTTCCAAGGTGCAGTTCGGAAAGCACGATTTGTTCCCCTGGTACTTCTCACCGTACCCCGAGGTCTTCAACCAGGAAGATGTAATTTTCATCTGCGAGTTCTGTCTCGGTTATTACGGTGATGAGAAATCGTTCACGAGGCATCGGCGCAAGTGCACTTTGCAGCACCCTCCCGGTAATGAAATATACCGAGACGACTCGGTGTCTTTCTTCGAGATCGACGGTAGGAGGCAGCGAACGTATTGCCGCAACCTGTGTCTGTTGTCCAAAATGTTCCTTGACCACAAGACACTATACTACGATGTCGACCCCTTCTTGTTCTACGTCATGACAACTCGAGACGACAAGGGCTGTCACATTATTGGGTACTTTTCCAAAGAAAAGGAAAGCGCCGACGGCTACAACGTTGCTTGTATCCTGACACTGCCGCAATACCAGCGCAAAGGTTATGGCCGATTACTCATCCAGTTCTCGTATGAGCTGTCGAAGATTGAAGGCAAACTGGGATCGCCCGAGAAGCCGCTATCCGATTTGGGTCTCCTGAGTTATCGCCAATACTGGGGTGAGAACATCTTGGACCTTCTTATAGGGTACAATGATCGTGACGAGAAGACGACGATCGAAGCCATCTCAACGGCGCTTGCCATCATTCCGCAGGACGTGGAACACACCTTGCAAGCGCTCAAGATGCAGGTGTACCACAAGGGCGAGCACAAGATCGTGATCCCGGAGAAGCTGATACAGCAGAGAGAGAAGCAAAAGGTAAAGCAAAAGAGGCTCATCGAAGCTGGCAAGATCCAGTGGAAGCCACCTGTATTCACGGCTTCGACGAGAACATGGGGATGGTAGAGGTGTTTTGTCAAGGCTTGGCAAAACGAGTTCACTGCGATGTATTTGAAGTAAATGATACCCCTGCCTTTTGGTTACTTGACATAATGTACTTCAATCAGAGCATGGTATTTGTCGTGGTGAGAAAGTAGGCCCAGGGGTAAGCTTCGTTGCGGGAGTCTGCGTGGGGCACGCCCTATACATCTGCACCGTCGTGTCTCCGAATGCGGAGGCGACACCTTGATCTTCAACTTGACAACTACTTCTCGCGCAAGCAATCCAATGACTTTTTGAAGACTCAATCAAAGTCGCCCACAGATTCGACCAGTGTGCAAGCCATTGAGCTGCTGGTATGAAGCATAGCGTGACAAGCGTCTCGAAACACCTCACTCATTTACCTCACCACTGCCGACCCCTCATACACAGCGCACGCATCACACCAACCTGCGCGACCGTTGCAAACACTCACAACCGAGATACACTTCCAGCACACCTTCGCAGTCCTTGTGCATATATCGTTTGTCGTCGCTTTTCATCCTCACCGACGCCACTGTCGACTTCCAAGATGAACGCACCCTTGCACAAGAAACCCATTAACCTCCTCCGAGGCTGGCCCTCGCCCTCCCTCCTCCCTGCGGCAGCGCTCTCCGCCGCCGCCGTTAAGACACTCGCCGACCCCGCCGTCTTCGTCCCGGGGCTCCAGTACGGTCCGGACCCCGGCTACCAGCCCCTCCGCGAGTCCCTCGCCCGCTGGTTATCAGCATTTTACCCCGCCGCCGACCCCGCACATCCGGCGGCCACCGGTACGGCCACCTCGGACCCGGGCAATGACGGCCGTCTACCACACCACCCGCCCGACGCCCGCCGCATCTGCGTCACGGGCGGCGCTAGCCAGAACCTAGCGTGCATCCTACAGTCCTTCACCGACCCGCTGTACACGAAGAACGTCTGGATGGTCGCGCCGTGCTACTTCCTCGCCTGCCCCATCTTTGCTGATGCAGCTTCGATGGACGCCTGAAGTCGGTTCCTGAGGATGACGATGGGATTGACATCGAGTACTTGCGAAGGGGGCTCGAGGCCGCAGAAATAGGCGGCAATGAGGTGAGCTCCGAATGCCATGCCTCCCGGAAACCGTTTCCAGTTTTGTGCACTCTCATCGCCAAGAAAGGTGTCGTGACACGACGAGAGAAATGAGAAAGCCCGCTCACACTCGATAGCGCTTCAAACAAGCAAAGAAGAGGAAGCTCTACCGCCACGTCATTTACTTGGTCCCGACCTGCTCCAACCCAACCGGCAAGACAATGTCCCTCGGCCGTCGCTACGAGCTCGTCGCCCTCGCCCGCAAACACGACGCCCTCATCATCAGCGACGACTCTACGACTTTCTCCAATGGCCCCTGAGCTCCTCCTCCGGAAACCCCGGCGACTACACCCCCGAGATGCGTCTCCCCCGCCTCGTAGACGTCGACCGCGCCCTGGGCGTCCCGGACGCGTCCTTCGGCAACGCCGTCTCCAACGGTTCCTTCAGCAAGATCGTCGGCCCGGGCGTGCGGACGGGCTGGGCCGAGGGCAGCCCCGCCTTCGCGTACGGGCTGTCGCAGACGGGGTCGACGTGCAGCGGCGGCGCGCCGAGCCAGTTGGCCGCGATGCTGGTCGCGGAGCTCCTCGAGAGCGGGGAGCTGCAGAGGCAGCTCGACGAGGAGACGAGGCCGGCGCTGGCGAGGCGGCACCGGGCGATGATGGAGGCCATCGCGGAGCATATCCGGAAGCCGTTGGGTGACGGGGTCGTGGTTCGCGAGTCCGCGTTGAAGGGCGCCGGGGTGTACGGGGGGTATTTTGTCTGGTTCAGCTTGCCAGAGGGCATGTCGAGCCGGGAGGTGGCGTTGCGAGCCAAGGAGACGGAGAACCTGGTCATCGGGCACGGGGCGCAGTTCGAGGTGCACGGGGACGAGGAGTCTGCGAGGTTCGACAGGGAGGTCCGGCTGTGTTTCTCGTGGGAGCCCGAGGAGGACGTCGCGGAGGGCGTCAAGAGGCTCGGTGCGGTGGTGAAGGCGATGAAGGACGGTGTCCAGTGGAAGTCGTCGAGCGGTCTGGACGTGGACAACGTCAAATAGGCGGTTTGTCTGAAAACACTACACCGTGGACAGGAGTTGTGACACCTCTGTTCGGACCAGAGGGCTCAATATATCTTCACAACATGGACTTCCTGGGTGCGACCTTGCGTTTATTGATTTCGCAATGGTATTGGAACCCAAGGAGTACAATGGGTCCTCCATTACCTAGCTGATTGCTGCAGACACGCGGGGGCTTCTATTCGTCTCTCTTTATTTAACTTGATATTTCTGACGTTGTGAAAGAGGAGTAAGGACAGGTTCTGTGAGGAATCGAAAGAGTCATGGGGGTATAGAAGTCTGACGAAAACGGAATCTTGCAACTCTCCTCGAGCGGGCCGCGGCCGTTGAAGCCTATCCGGATAAACCCGCCTCGGTACTTGGCCTTCTGTCACTTTCCCTAGAGGCCAATACGACGGCGTGTTGACCGTGTGTCTCCCAAGACTCGGCAAATCTTCCAATCCCAAACCACCTCGTGTCCTTGCTCCTCGTCGCTGCTGTGCCATTCAGCTGGTATACCACACAGACGAGGATCGGAAAGGAGAGAGAGCTATGGGCATAGAGCTGCGAAACCCTTATCCCCTGCTTTTTCCTCTCGAATCTTCATTTCGTAGCTTCGATCCGAGATCATGCCCTGGACTCTTTCCAAGGAGACTCGGGGGGGGGGGATATATGTGTCATGAAGCCTGGCTGTTCTCTCAGTCCACGACGGAACCGACCAACTCACTGCCGCAGTCACTCTGCGTCGGCCTTGCAAGCGATCTCGGCAGACTTGAATCCTACATGAAGGCGTCCTGCGCCGGCATCTCACAAAGGCCAAACTTCTTCTGGCACTGTCACGTGGTGATTGATCTAATAAAAGCAACTTTCGTAAACTTCAGAATATGATTTGATATATGATTTAAAAAGACCCAACAAAGCGCAACGCCTGCCCCTGATGCTGAAGCTAAAGCGGATATAAAACATGGATTTTACAAATCTTACTTTTCTTTTGCCCTCCTTCATCTTAACCTTTCGTCCGAGTCTTCCTCGCACCATGCCATCTCACCTCAGCTCATGCTGAATACGGCTTACTCCTCATCAGAATCCTCCTCGGGAACCTGTCACATCTGTTAGTTTTCGACGGTCTTTGGGAAACGATGGATTACTGGGA
Organism: Colletotrichum coccodes; assembly: GCA_020466075.1. Classification (NCBI taxonomy): domain Eukaryota; kingdom Fungi; phylum Ascomycota; class Sordariomycetes; order Glomerellales; family Glomerellaceae; genus Colletotrichum; species Colletotrichum coccodes. Next base: position 108,125 of record JAIMZG010000364.1, read on the forward strand.
AAAATCACTCACCCCTCGTGGAAATCCCGACCCTCTTTCGTGGCCTTGATGACGCCCGCACGAATGCAGAAGTCGCCAAACTTCTCGCCCTGCTCCCTCTCGGCCGCGTACCTCTTGAGCAGCGGCTTCATGATGGCCAGGATCTCGTCCTCCTTGATGCTCTGGCGGTAGAGCTTGTTCAGTCTCTGGCCGTGGTACCCGCCGCCGAGGTACATGTTGTACGCGCCGAACGCCTTTCCGACGAAGGCGACCTCGGCGAGCCACGGGCGCGCGCAGCCGTTCGGGCATCCCGTCATGCGCATGACGATAGAGTCCTGGCGCAGGCCGTTCTCCTCAAGGCAGTCCTCAAGCTTGGAGATAAGCACGGGCAGGTAGCGCTCCGACTCGGCCATGGCGAGGCCACAGGTCGGGAAAGCGACGCAGGCGGATGAGCTGAGGCGCAGGCCCGAGAACTGCACGTTGTCGAGCTTGTATTTCTTCATGAGCGCCTTGATCGAGTCCAGGTCCTCGTCGGCGACGTTGCTGAGGATCAGGTGCTGGTTGCCCGTGAGGCGGAACTCGCCCTTGTGCACCTTTGCGATCTCGCGCAGGCCCGTCTTCATCTGGAACTCGGGAGTGTCCTCGATACGGCCGTTCTCGATGAAGAAGGTGAAGTGGTTGAGACCCGTCTCGTCTTTCTGCCAGCCGAACGTGTCGACGTTGGACTTGAACTCGAACGGGCGCTCCTTGTCGAACTTCTGACCCCAGAGCTCCTCGACCTTGGAGCGGAACACGTCGACGCCCATATCGTCGATGGTGTACTTGAGACGCGCGTGCTTACGGTTCTTGCGGTCGCCGTGGTCGCGCTGGACCAGCATGACCTTCTCGCAGGCGATGTGGACCTGATCCGTCTTGACGAAGCCGAGCATGCGGCCGACCTGCGGGTAAGTCTTCTTGTTGTTGTGGGTGGCACCCATACCGCCACCGGCGAGGAGGTTGAAGCCCTCAAGTTTGCCGTCCTTGCCCTTGATGGCGATCAAACCAATGTCGTGAGCGTAGACGTCGGTGTCATTGTGGGGAGGGATGGCGATGGTGATCTTGAACTTTCTGGGAAGGTACGTGGGTCCGTACAGAGGCTCGAAGTCCTGAACGGCGTCGCCGGCGATCTGGGTCTTGGTGTCGTTCTCGTCCGCCAGCCAGATCTCGTGGTAGGCGGTGGTCGAAGGCAACAGGTGGTCGCTGATCTTCTTGGAGCTGGCCCAGACCTCCTTGTGGTACTTGGACTGGGTGGGCAGCGAACTGCACATGACGTTACGGTTGACATCACCGCAGGCGGCGATAGTGGTCATGAGCGACCTGTTGATGGCCTGCATGGCGGGTCTCAACTTGCCCTTGACGACACCGTGGAACTGGAAGGTCTGACGGGTGGTGAGCTTCATGGTCTCGTTGCCGAGCTCGTTGGCAATATCGTCCATCTGCACCCATTGCTTGGGAGTCGACACACCACCGGGCAGACGGCAACGAATCATGAAGGAGTAGGCGGGCTCCAAGCCCATGGCCTTGCGCTCGTCTCGGACATCACGGTCGTCCTGCATGTACGTGCCGTGGAACTTGGTGAGCTGCTGGTCGGCGGCGGAGATGGCACCGGTGCTGGTGTCCTTGAGACCCTCGGCGATGGTGCCACGGAGGAAGTTGGAGGCAATCTTGATGTCTTCGTTGGTGATGGGCGCAGGCTCCTCAGGTAGGCCGTCGACGTTGTCGACGCCGAGGGAGTTCCAGATCTTGGGCTCCCACTCTTGGTAGCCAGTCTGGTATCCATCGGGGTCCTGGTCGTCACCGAGACCAACGTCGGCAAGTCTCTTACCACCAAGGTTGGCAAGGACTCGGTCGAGGTCCTTGGCGGGCTTGTTGTAGTAAATCTTATCCTCCTTGCGGGGCCAGTAGTGACGGTCACCGAGACCGAAGACGGAGTAGTTGACGTTGGAGAGGTCAAGCTCGGTGTTATCCTTGAGGGCGGCCCACAGCGCGTGTCCGTTCTGGGGGAATTCTCCCTGACCGGCGGTGGAGGTCACGAAGATGATGTTCTCCTCGGAAGGCAGATCCTCGAGAGGGTAGTCCTCCATGGCCATGACCTGAGTCTTCAGACCGCGAGCCTTGCCACGGTTGCCGAGGCGCTTGGCGACAGTGGTGGCATTGCCGTTGTCGGAGGCATACAGAACCGTAAGGGGGGCGCCGAAGAGACCCTCTAGCAGTTGATCGTAGGCGTCCTTGGCCTTGCGCTTCTGCTGGGCTCTGACCTCGGTGCCAAAGTCTTGCGACAGGTTGGCAGCGAAGACGGGGTCACGCTGCATGATCTGGGTCAGCTGGTTGTCGCGGTCCAGGAAGGCCTTGAGCTCGCTCTTGATGCGCTCAGAATCGAGGGTGAAGTTGGGCTCGCCCTTGGCCTCGTTGGCAGGGTTCCAGCGGTACAGGGGCCAGTAGCCAACGTCGATGGCCTTCTTGGTCTCCTGGAGGACGGTCAGGGGAGAGTCAGTCTCGCCAAAGTACGGGAGGTAGGCAAGAACGACGGAAGGACCGTTGTGCTGGTCAGCCTCGAGCATGGCCTGCAGCACCTGGGTGTAGGAGCCGTAGACAGCGGTGGAGGCGACGTAAGCGTTGCCAAAGTTCATGGCATACAGGCCAATGTCCTTCTTGCGACGGTTGGCATCGGCGGCAGCACGCTCCGAGTAGGGTGTCGAGTCGATGATGAGCATGTTGACGTTCTCGCCAGACGCCAAGACGTGGTGCACACCAGAGTTGCCAAGGTCGTAAGACCAGGCATCGGATCCGACGAGCCACAGAGACTCCTTGCGGAACAGGCGCTTGCTGGACAGCAGGTTACGGGCGATGGAGGAACCATCAGTCTCAAGACGAGGAATCAGGTCGTCGGCGATCTCATTCGCCTTCTTCGCATCGGCCTCATTGGCAGCCCAGCGGGCGAGCCAGCTCTTGGGAGCATCAGTCACAAACTGGTTGCTGTTGGCGGCATCCTTGACCTCGCCGACGAAGCGCACGCGGCGCTCCTTGCGGGCCAACAGAGAGCCGAAGCCGAACTCGGGGCTGGCCTGGATGGAAGAGTTGATGCCGGCATTGCTCGCCTTCAGCGCGTTGGCGATGTACGCCCGCTGGCCGAAGAGCTGGTCGAGAATCTTGGTGTAAGAGTTCTCAACCTGGGGCTTCTCGAGCCCATACTCGAGAACCTGCTGGGGGATCTCCTTGCGGCCGACCTCGAGGTTCTGGACGGGAGACTCGGAGGTCAAGTTCTGCAGAACGCCACGGAGGGCCTGGATGACCGTCTTGGGGTCGATGTAGCCGAGCTGGTAGCCGACGACGGTCTGGACGCCGCCGAAGCCACTCTTCACACTGGTGAGAACGTCGATGAGGACGGCCCACTTTGTTGTCTTGCGGTGGATCTGCTCGAGGACGGCAATGCGCTTCACGGACTTGGGAAGGGCCTCGACCAGAGCAGCGCTCAGCCAGGGGCGGTACAACCTCGGGGTAATGATGCCGACCTTGGAGAAATCGCCTCCGCGGCGAGCCTGATCAATTACATCGCCGAAGAAGTAGGCGCCGGAGCCGAAGACGAAGAGGCAGTTCTCGGCGTTGGTGGGGCCGGCATAGAAGAAGGCCTGGTACTCGCGGCCGGTGAGCCTCTTGAAGTGGGCCCAGATGCCGTTGGCATACTTGAGGATGTCCTCCGACGAGACGACGGGCAGCGACGACTCGATGGTGGTGGCGTTGGAGGAGACGACGGAAGGGGGGCTGTCGGTGACGCTGTGCTCGGCGCTGGACTGGACCGAGGCCCGGGACGAGTCAAGCTTGGAGTGCACGGACGAAGCGAGTTCGGAGGAGCTCAGACCACTGATGGGCGAGGAGCCGGTCGGCGGCACGTCGGATCGGTCAGAGGCGACCGGCAGTCGGCCGTCATCGGCATAAACGCCGACAGCCGCTCCCGTGCCGTTGGACGGCTGCTGGAAGCGCCTCGCAGCGTCAACGTCGAGGATCTGGCGCACGAGCTCGGGATCGGCTTCGTCGATGGCGGCGTCGTCCTCGCTCGAGGACGAGGCGAAGAAGTGAACGACGCCTTTGCCGGAACGAAGAGCCAGGGCGTGTGCCGTCAGGGCCATGTCCTGGGCCTCCTGCAGCGACTCGGACTGCAAGAAGGTCCATCCCGAGTTGCGGATGGCTGTGATGGCGGAAAAGTCGGGGAAGCCGGCGGGCTGGAGAGAGACGTGCAGGACCACAGGGTAGTTTGCCAGCTTGTAGAGGTGGGAGATGGCGGGCAGGAGGGTGTTTGAGGATGTCGTGACGGCGACGAGCTTGCCGGCGCGCGACGGCGCGAAGACGGAGAGGAGGGGGTCGGCATTGTGCCTCACGTGTTGGACCTGGAGACGTCAATCAGTCGGCAGTCGTTGCTATGGAAGCAAGGGGGTTGAATGCTCACCTCGGGGACAGACGCCTTTGCGACGAGACTCTTGTCGCCGCGAGCGACGTAGCGCTTCAGGTGGGATGAGAACTCGGAGTCCTTGGCCAGCGACGGCTGGACGGAGACGACGACGTCGCTGGAGAGGTATGCGATTCTCGCAACTGGGAAGGACGCAATGTTAGCAATGCCATTGTCACTGTCATGCGCCTGCGTGGGCGTTGTCCTCCATCATCGTCGCCCTTCCGTCTGCCTCGTCGTCCCATCGTCTCTCCGGTGGCGGGCGCTGACGCTGGGATGCGACAAATGGCAGAGCTCTGATTGGCCGATCTTTTTGGTGTCGCTGGAGCTTCGCTGTAGTTACAGCAGGCAATGCGCCGAAGGACGACGCCGCCCAAGGCAAGGAGAACATGGGATGGAGCACAACTCACCAGCTTCGCCAGGCGTCTGGATCTGGCCTCTTGTCGGTGCCATTGTCGATGTGTGGTTTTTGTGTGTTTTTGGGGGTATCGTATAAGTCGTTGGTCTTGTCGTTGAAAAGTGCTGGTTGCTGTTCTTTTTCCTCCTCTGAGCCGGTTTACAACGAGTTGGCGGGAAAAAAGATGAATGAACAATACCACAGCAGCAGCAACGACAACAACACAACAACCAGTAATGGAGGTTGACGATGGGGAGAGCAAGGCAAGGGAAAGTAAGGGAAAATAAAAATAAAGTCCAGAACTGCGAAACAGCTCCGATGCTTTCTGCTTTTGGTTTTAATTCCCTGGTCCAGGTTTCGTCTCCCTCAGCACGTCTTAAAGCTGGGCTCTGGCCTTTCGTTCCCACCGATAAATTTTGCCCCGCAGAAAACAATGAATTTTGTCGACATCAGGGTCGATTGCGTGATCGGCTAGCGCAGCGTCTCCCCCAGTCCAATTCGCTGGTTGTGCTGATGCCGCACTGCTCTTATTGCGGCTTGGGGGGAGGGGTCGCTTTTCTTGGGGGAACTTGGTGCATATGGGAACCGGCGACGGCGCAGCAGGACCTGGTGGGCGGCGAGTGGCCAACGGGATTGGGCTGGAGTACCGTTGCCGGCATTTTCTGCCTTGTCGGGTACTTCGAAGTTCTTCACCATTGACTCTTGTCCCTGTCGTCTCCTGTTCTGTACTAATCATGAGTTGAATGTCTCCGACGAGACATACCCATACAAGGAGACGCAATAGCACTGTCTGTCCGGCCTTTCCATTAGTTCGCAGACTACCTGCCCCGGTGAACCACTCACTAATAATCCAATGTACGACGGCACATCTTGGCTTCTCCAATACGCATCAATGATTATCAGCAGGGGGGATACACCGAGAATGGCAAAAAAAAGATATAACTAAATAAAAATAGATAAAGCTATCTGCCATCCCAAGACAGAGACAGTCTGGAGCCTATGACCGAATGCCGAAAAAGGCCGTTGTCGGTCGGGAACCCTCACTCGTTTGTAGCCGGTGGATATGGAGAAAACTGCCTTTCCCATCCACATGGAGGCGAGCCAGATTAACACCGACGCCTCCAACGCTGCCTTGTCCCAATCTATCCGTGCATGCTCCATATCCCGTCGTGGACCCCCTTCGAGCCAGTCCACGTCTCCAATCCCCCCGGGGAATTTTTCGGATTACAAATGGTAGACGTTGTATTTGCAGTTTCTGCCTGTCGCCGGATACTCTCTCCGAAGCCCAGCCCGGCCTGCATACTCATGGAAAATCAGACTGCCCGCCAGTCGTCGAATCATCAGTCGTCCAGTGAGCAGCGGGCAGTCTAGCCATTGAATTATTATTGTACTATGTCTATGTCTTGTGCTCTGTATCCGTAAGCTGTTCGTATGTGGTCCCTTTTCGGGATCTGGAGCTGCCGTGCAGATGACCCAAAGTCCCACCCATCGTCGCCTCTTGACCCCAACCCGATGATATCCCTCCTCTTCCCGATCATCCAAACGCCGATAGCCTCATGTCGCAGGGAAAATTATTGTTACAAAAGTCTGACACCGACATGCATCGCGCTCGTGATCCACCAAATTGCAAGTCCCATCCACATTAAACAAAATCCTCCATTCCATAGACATCGCTGGACCAATGACACCATCGCGCGATGGCATCATCGAACCCCAACCATCATCGCTGGGGTGATGGGGTCACCACCCGTTCCGGACCCGCCTTTGGCGGTCAGCCATCCACGATGCCGCCGACCTGCCGCGCCGATACCCATCACACCCGACCGAATGCTGTCGCTCTTTACCGTACTTCCGTACTTAAACACCGGCATGCCGGAACTTGGCGCTCACAGCGCTCGCCCATTCCTCCTGCGGCCTCTCGCTCATCCAATACCTGCGGCCAAGCGCGAGCATCACACGACCAAGACGGCCGCGGGATCCCTCGCCGCCAGGCTCGCCCTGCGAGAACGGCCCGTCGGGTCCCTTCTTCCGGCCCTCCTCCTCCCAGCCCATCTCGGCGTACCGTTGCAGCACTTGTTGCGCGAAGGACATGACCACGAGCGCAAAGTAGACGCGCATGAGGGTCACGGAGCAGATGAGGCCGAGGCTCATCCATGACTCCTGCGGGCCGATGTGCTTTGTTGTCTTGGGCACGTCTGGGACTACGGGCGCGCCGTTGGCGAGGGCAGTCTCTGCGATCTCGGCGCCCGCGGCGATGCCAGCGCTACCTGGGTGTTTGTCGAGGGCGGTGCTGTTGAGGTACCAGTTGACGGCGAAGAAGGTCGTGTAGCCGGCGTTGAGGAACGTGTCGACAATGTAGAGCCACGCGAGGCCTAAAGTCTCGAAGGGGCTCTGCTTGCGGATGTGGGGCATGAACATGGCCAGCAGGACGACGACGCCAAGCGAGTATAGGTACATGGACAGCTGCGTCACTGACAGTTCGTAGCCTGTAAGAATGGCGAGGAGGCCGTAGAGGCCGGTGAGCCTGTTGAAGAGGAGGATCAGGGAGATGACCTCGGTACCCGTCTGGAGGCTGATGCAGCCCAGGAACGTCTGTCGCGAAGCAATCCGTATTAGCCGCTCTGCGGTGACGATGAATAATGTGCGGCTTTCAGGCCGGCATTATCTAGAGCCTACCTTTGGGCGCGGAAACCGCAATCTGAATCTGGAGAGCGCCATGTTGTCCACTTCGTCACTTCGCGATGGATGGTCGTATGTGTGAGAGTGTGTATTGCGTCAGGGAGAAGGGGTCCAGGAGCTCTGGTAAAGGGTGGGTGGGAAGCTTTTTGGGGGATCGCCTTCAAAAGAAGGCCCGTCACATTTAACCAAAGCGGGAGCGCCGGATGACATGGGAAAAATACTAGGCAAAAAAGAGTGGAAAGACCCTGCGTTGTCGATGACATAGGAGGTATCGTATTGGGTCCGGTCCCACCGCATTCGTCATAGCGCCACACCCCGGGGGTTTGTCTGAGCGCTGGTCTTTGCTGGCTCTCACTACAGTCTACCAGTACAGAGCGCTTGCAATGGCGGTGGTGCTGCTGCTGCTGTTGTTGGTACTGCAAGATGCAACGCTGACACCAGGGCCCCAACTGCAAAAAGTGTGTCGCATCCAGAACGTCAAGACCAATTTTTTGGCCCACCGCGCTAGCACCACACACGATGGATCCCGGTACACGGTGACAGCCCGTCGCAGCATCACAGACGCCGGGCCATCTATCGTGGGAGTCTGCTTGTAATGGTCCCGTGTCATTTCGGGCGGTGAACAAGATTTCTCGTCAAGACAGACACCACCGTCATCTCGCAATTGGGCAAAGGTTGCAGAGGAACAACCTATCTTGTGCTAGAAAGAAGAAAAACAGAGCCATTAAATGTAGGTATGTACTAACGACCGTGGAATATAGCCCGTTATTATACAGACTGTAAGTTGATGCTGAAAACCCCCATTGCACGCTATGCTTAAGATGTCCTGCCCCGCCAGTCACGTTCGTAACGTAACGGCAATATAGCCCCCGCGTCGTCTGTCACGGCTCGTCTCGGGCTATTACAGTCATTCCGTATTTTCTTTTTGATTCGTCTAGCACGCGCATCCCTCTTGCGTGGACTGGGCCGGGGTCGTCTTCACATCGATCACTGCATCACGGTCAGCAAACCCAGTTCTTACACTTGCTGTGAAGTGAATACGTACTCTGGCTGGAGGCCTGCGTGGCGGCATCTGATCCCTCCATGCCCGGGAGAGCCTGGGCTATTCTCTTGAACAGCGTCTTGACGTTGTGTCCCAGCTTTGCGCTGGTCTCGACAAACATGAGGTTGTTCTTCTTGGCCTCTTCCTCTCCCTGTTGGGTCGTCACTTCTCTCTTTTCGTTCAAGTCCGTCTTGTTGCCCACGAGGACGATAATCACGTCATTGCCTCTCTCGGCGCGCACGTCGTCGATCCACTTCTTGGTATTCTGGAAGGATTTCGCATCTGCGTGCCCATTATCAGCTGCTGGCCCGTTTCCTCCAAAAATATGCACGGTGCATCCTCATTCGCCACGTACTTGAGATATCGTAGACGACAACCGCGACGCTGGAATCGCGAATGTACGAGGGGATCAAACTGCGGAAACGTTCTTGGCCGGCAGTGTCCCAAAGCTGTAGTCTCACGGTCCGGTCTTCAAGGTACATTGTCTGCAACAGATTAGCTGGGGTTTGAGCTGGGCCGAGCCGACGGCCACTCGAGGATCAATGACAGCTTGCCTTGGAGAGGAAGTCGATTCCGATGGTTGCTTGGTACATGTTGTCGAACGAATCGTACATGAACCGAGTGATGAGGGACGTTTTCCCCACTGCAATAAAGCACTTGTTAGCAAGGAAAAGGAGACGTCAGGAAGATACGGCAAACATACCACTCTGCTCTCCCAAGAAGACAAGCCTAGTAACACATGGTCAGTTGAATATTCGATGGAGATTGTCGACTTTGCGCATCGTACTTGAACTTCTTGAGAGGGTTGTTGTAAGACCCGCCTGCGCCGGACGCCATAGTTGCCAAGTACTCGCGGTGATCAAAGGGAAGCTCGACGTGGTATCGGGGGTCAGTTGGTTTACAGGACAGTCGACACTAACGGCTACAGCGAAAGACGCTTGGTGCAAGGGAGACGAAACCGGGACGAAGCGGGAAGCCGAGGACGGAGAAGAACAGGTTGATGGAGAATGGCTAGCGGATGGGAGGGGACGTGTGGATTTTCGGTCGCGACCTGGGAACACGGTAAAAGGAGGTCAGGTCAACCTTCGGCTCCTTTGGGCGCATTGTACCTTGGCAAGCCCCGTCATCAATTGGATAGTGGACTCTCAGGGTCGGAGAACATCACGTGGTGATAGTATAATAGTGGGCCTATCAGCGCGATAAGATATCTGATTAGCGCCGGATCCTGGCTCGTTTCTCAAAAAATTCTAGACAGTCGAGGCCCCGCCGTGGTGCAGAGCGCAGGAGCCGACGACCATCAAACGGCAGGGTTGCGCAGATCGACTTTTTTTTTGGCAGTGGAAATCTTCTCAGCGGAATTCTTTTGCAATCACAACCATACCGAGAAGTCACGTTTGCTGTTTCGATCTCTACTCAACATGCCCGTTCTCAAGCCCCTCTCGGGCGACGGCGATGCGCCGCAGCAACACAAGCAGCCCTCGAGAAAGGGCAAGAAGGCGTGGCGGAAGAACGTCGACGTTACCGAAGTGCAGGACGGTCTCGATGAGCTGAACAAGCAAATAATCACAGGGTACGATACATTACCCTTGTGAAGGAAGCCATTGGCACCAAATGTCATAGAGGATACTGACAGATCACAAGTGGCGTCGTCGCAGAGAAGGACTCGGCCGACCTCTTCACCCTCGACACCGTCGGCAAGATCGAGAAGCGCCCCAAGGCCAAGAAGACTCTCAAGTCGGACGAGATCATCGCCGCACGCTCCTCCGTCCCCGCCGTCTCCTCCCGAAAGAAGCGCGAAAACGAAAGCGCAAAGACGGCTGACGGGCTCCTCCCCGTCAAACGCCAGCGCACCGACTGGGTCTCGCACAAGGAGCTCGACCGTCTGCGTAGGGTCGCCGACGGTCAGGAAGAGTCCAGCATCGTGCCCCAGGAAGCGACATACGACCTCTGGGGCGCTCCTGCCGCGTCGACCACCGCCGCAAAGGCAAACGATAGCGTCCTCAAGGACAACTTCCTCCCGCCTGTGGTAAAAGCAAAGCCCCCCAAGACACTCAAGCACAAACCGCTCTCCCTCGTAGCCAGCGGCAAGCAGATTCCCGCGGTCATCAAGCCGACAGGCGGCTACTCTTACAATCCGACGTTCGAGGACTACGCCGACCGCCTCGAGGAGGAGAGCGCCAAGGCTGTGGCCGCGGAGGAGGCGCGCTTGGCTGCTGAGGAGGCGGAGCGCGTCAAGCGTGAGGCTGTCGCCCGGTCCGCCGCTGAGGCCGACGCCGCGGAGGCTCGCGCACAGCTGTCCGAGTGGGATGAGGACTCGGCGTGGGAGGGGTTCGAGAGCGGTGTCGACGACGACAAGCCGTCCCTGAAACGGCCGCAGCGTAAGACGCAGCAGCAGAGGAACCGCATCAAGCGCCGCAAAGAGGCGGAGCGGGAGGCCAAGCACCAGCTCGCAATGAAGAAGAAGGCGGCGCAGGCGGAGCAGATCAAGCAGATCGCTGCGGAGATCGCCGAGCGGGACGCATCCAAGAGCGCGTTGGCTTTGGCGAAGGAGGTTGGAGAGGGCAGCGACGCGGACGATGACGATGATGTTGTTGATGAGGGCCGTCTGAGGAGGAGACAGCTCGGCAAGATGAAGCTGCCCGAGAAGGACCTCGAGCTGGTCCTACCCGACGAGCTCCAGGACTCGCTGCGATTGTTGAGGCCCGAGGGGAATCTGCTCAAGGACCGGTACCGTAGTCTGCTCGTCCGCGGCAGGGTGGAGGCCAGGAGACATATCCCGTTCAAGAAGCAGGCCAGGTCGAAACTCACGGAGAAGTGGTCCTACAAGGACTTCAAGATTTAAAAGGGGGTCATGCAATAGACAGCATCGGAATAATAATTCAAAAGCGTGCATATTTGGGGTTTCATTTGTCTTGACATAGTACGAGGAGCAATTGATCTTGTGTGAACGACAAATTTGGCATCAGCGGACATCATCTACATATCTCTTCCACCACTTCTGGTCTAAGATCTCTCTATCCTTGTATCGCTCCAGTTGCCTTTTGCCCCTCGTACTCCATAGGGTATGCTAACAAAAGAGAGGCTCGTTCTTGCAATCATAAGTCGAGTCTAGTAGCTCATCAAATCTGGATGTCTGTTAGCAATTGAAACGTCGAGTGTGCTACGTCCACAACGACTTACCTCTTCCAAAGAGACCACGCTTGGCCCAGTCCATGGCAAGCAGGATACGCGTCCGCAAACTAACACTCTGGGCAAAGTAGACAGACCGCCACATGTAAACAGCCCACAAACCGCCGGCAAAGTTCCATCCTTCGCCCCAGTCAAACACTGCCGAATTGCCAATGTACGCCAAGCTTCCAAGATGACGGTACTCGAACGCTTTATACACCACCGAATCGATGTCGCCGTCGAAGACCATGTTCGCCTTCAGGCCGTCCGATGTACGCGCCAACTTGTTGAACTTGTGCGCGAGGTACTGGCCCTGCTGGTGCGCGCGCTGCGCCGTGGCGGGCAACGAGGTCAGTTTGGAGTCGATCTGCTTCAGAAGTTCCCGAAGCTCGCCAAAGTCAAGAGTTCCTGACTGATCTTTATCGAACTGCTCAAAAAGCTTGTCGAGGCGCTTCAGGTGGCTGACGGCCTGAGGGAAGCGCTTCTTGACATCGTTGGCCACGTCGCGCCAGTCGCTGAAGTGCAGTTCCAGGGTCTCGGGGTCCTTGCCTTGCTTGAAGGCGACGCCGCGGAGGAAGGTGATGATGTGGTCGGCGACATTGTTTTGCACAGTCGAGCAGTCGCCGATGGCGTAAACGTCGCCGAGGGGTGTTCCATTGAGGCGGAGATGCGTGTCCGTTTCCAGGGCGTGTCGGTTCGTCTGGGAAGGGCCGAGCTTGGCGGACAGGCGCTTGCAGAGGTCGGCCTGAGCAACGCCGGTTGACCAGAGGCAGAAGCCCATAGGGAGCTCCTTGGTGATGAGAGATCCATCAGGTTGCTTCTGCGTGAAGACGATCTTGTCAGGGAGGACCTCCTTGACGCGAGAGTTTGTGAGAATATCAACCTGGTCGCGGGCGAAGTGCTCCTCGGCGTACTTGGAGACTGCTTCATCGTAGGTATTGAGGATATGGCTGCGGCTCTGGATCAAGTGGACGGAAATCTCGTTACGGAGGAGCTTAGGGAAGTGCTGAGTCAAGTCTTCGTTGAGCATATCGAAAAGTTCAGCCGCGAACTCGACGCCGGTAGGACCACCTCCGCTGACAACAAAGGACAGGAGACGCTTGCGCTCGTCGTCGGCAGTTGTCGGCAGGCAGGCCTGTTCGAGATTGTGCATGACTTGGTTCCGGACCTTGCGCGCATCGCTGATATCCTTGAGGAAATGGGCGTTCTCTAGTCCCTTGACGCCATGTGGGTTTGTAGTAGATCCAACAGCAATAACCAGCTTGTCATAGGGGACGTAGAAACGGGTCTCGTTACCGAAAGCGTCGGGTTGAGAGCATTCAATCAGTTTGTGAGAGAATTCCACGTCCTCAGCCTTTGCGCGAATAAAGTGACCATGAACGCGGGAAAGGATTCGGCGGACCGGTTCGACCAGAGATCTCAGCTCCAGAGTTCCAACAGTGGCAGACGGTAGCATGGGTGTAAACAGGAAGTAGTTCGTCGGGGAAATAACGGTGACGTGGTATTCGTCCGGGTTGAGCTCTTTGAGGAGGGCCACGCCGCCCCATCCACCGCCCAGGATAACAAGCTTCGGCTTATCTTTTGCGTTCCTCATGTTCTCGTTGTCCAAGTCGTCGATCAGCACTTCAGCAATAGGGAGGTTCTTCGGACCGCCTTTCCTGGGGTTCAGTGCCAGCTGAGATACATTGATCTCGGACTGGTCGGGGTGTTCTTTGTAAGTGGAGGCGTCGTAAATGAAGAATCCAACCACGCCCAGGCCGACGAAGATAACACCACTGCCGAGCCATACTGCGCTGCGGTAGGCGAAGCGAAGGAGCCTTGACCTGGATTTCGGAGGAGTCGTGCCCGAGACGGATCGGAAAGAGTTGCCCTTGGGCAGGCCATGAGCATTAAAGAAGGAGTTCGCGAGGGGTGTCCGGGTTGTTCGTGATCGTTGGGGGATGTTGGCAAAGGCGCGCCTCTGCAAGGCAGCTACTTGTTGACTGCATATCGGTGTGGCCTTGAGGAGGCTAATGGTCGAGGTCTGGGAAGCGGCGCGAGGTAGGCGCATCAGCGCCGATGGAGTGGGAGGCATTTAATTATCGCGATCTGGTTGGGGGCGTGTCTACATTTAACAGGGAGATATCATGTCGAAACGAGTGAAGGTAGAGCAGTTGAAGCTCTTAGGTGATGTTTTCGCGTCGCAGGTACCGACAATTGAGGGAACAAGTGACGAATTGGAGGTTGTGTTAATCAAGGAACAGGAAGACCAAGGGCGTAATGGTTACGAAAAACTACGACCAAGGGGCTGGCGGGATAGCTCCCTGACATATGCGTAATGATGTTTGTACTAGGTCAAGTCAGGAGCGACAAATCCGAGGAGCTCCTGTCCCGGCTGCTCCAGCAGGTACGTCATTGTTCGGTTAAGCCGAAGACTTGCCTTCAATGCAATTACACAACACGGGAGGCCAACCGCCAGAATATTCTAAAAAACGCCGGACACTTCCTCCGGGCCGGTCAGATTCGAGAATTCTTGGCAAATTTAGGTTCATCGCACATCGCCGCCGTCTTCGACAACTCGGGCTTTCGTCTCGACTTGTTGTCCCGTCGTCGGCGCCGCGTTCCTGGTCCTCCGAGCTGGCAGGATCTTCAAGGGGTCCTTTCTCGGCAAGATCAGCTTTTACTGGCACTGTGATCTCAGTAAGCGGCGTCAAAGGCGCATGCCGCGTGCCGGGATCTCCACTACCACATCCACTCCTCGGTGTCTCGTTCGGCCAATTGGAAGCTGGATGTCAACCAATGATAGGATTCCTGGTTGCGGCTCGGCCGGTGGTAAAGCGCTCGAGAAGTGACGAGACCTTGCCTTGCTTGTAACGCTCAGTGCATTTTCACGTCAAGTTCGCGCTCCCCTGACGCCCTACGCAAAGAGCTGGCTCCTGACACTGTCATGCATCTTCTACTAATTGACTTTAGTGTTGCTATATAACTGCTTCCTGGGCCATGGCGGTAGATTTAGAGAGGGTTTGTCAGCCACGGCTGTTGATTTAGCATCGGAAGTACTTCTTCTCGACCCAGCGATCCTCGATATCCGCAAGCATGTTGCAGAGAACGATGGTGATGCCGGGGAACACCTTGGCGAGCCGGTGAACACCAAGTCTTCCAGCAGCGTAACATGCCAGCACAATCTTCTCCTGCGCGACGCCATGGTCAACAAGAACTTGCACAGCCATCAGTGCGGCACCTCCGCTGGCCATTTGTGTATCGATCAACAAGACCGACTCGTGCTCGTCGATATTGTCTGGAAGCTTGAGGTAATGCAGCTCGGGTTCTCCCGTCCGAACGTTGGACTGGATGAGGACTCTGCCCGTCCGCATGTCGGGGACAACCCTCTTCAGGGCGGTCTCGAAAGCAGCACCGCCTCTGAGAACTAGGACCGCACTTACGTCACCCGTGGCTTGAAGTCCGTTATACTTGTAACCTTGGGGTGTGGCAATGGCCTTTTCCCTGAACTGCACATTGTTAAGCGCCCTGGAAATATCAGCTTGCTGCACATACAATCACTCCAAATCAATCTACTCACTGCTCAATCAGCAGACAGGCTAGGCGGTCGAAGTAAAAGATGAAATCTTCCGCCGAGGTGTCGATATCCTGGATGATCGTGCACATGCCTCTGAGTTGCGGTGTCTGGTCCATTATCACGACTCTGTCGGACAGAGGGTCGCTGGCAGCAGCGAGCTCCAGTTGTGTCAACGCTGCCCGGTGGTGAGTTGACTTTTCGATCAACTTTCGCTCAATGTACTGAACAACCATGGCTGTTCGATATCTTAGTTCAGACCTGGCACGACTGGGGCGGCTTACATACCCATCGCGACATGATTGTCGATACCTCGGGGCACGATGATGTCTTCCTGCTGTCAGTAACAGGGCAGGCAAGCTCAGGGAAAAGGGGGCGAATTACCTGCTACTTTGCGTTGAGGCTCAACGAACTAGAGAGATGTCAGGGAAGATGGACATGACGGACTGCGAGTGCCTTTACCTTCTCGAAGTTGGGCTTTACGAATTTGAACCACTGCTTCATAATGCCTTCGACGTCTCGAGCGCGCTCCTTGACATCTCTCAACACTAGCAGGTGGTGTCAGTCTGAACACAGGCGAGCATCACATCCAAATGGGTATAACTGACCTCTTCGAGACAGACATGTGTCGGCATCCGCTTCACAGAATATCTAGACTTCTGTCAGGGCTTGATCATATGCTGTCTTGGCATAGAAGAACTTACCCTCATATCCAGAAGATCTATGATACGGGGGTCGTGAAGGGCAAATATGCCTTCCAGAATGATGACGTGTGGCGAGTAGATGGTTGTGGTTTGGCTCAGTCGCTGATGCTTGGCAAATGAGTAGACAGGAATTTCAGCCCGTTTACTAGAACCGATTAACAATTTTTTACGACGAGTGCAAGTGATACCACTTCGTCGCCTGAACGATTTCAACTTGCGGCCACAATGACAAGACAACTTACCCAGCCTTGAGATCCCGCAGACATTGCACAAGGACATCAAAGTCGATAGCCTATGGACATGGTCAGCTCGCCCCACTACCAACACCACAATTCAAGTCTCACATCAGGCGCGTCAAAGTCAAAATCATTGGCGAAAGCTTCTTGGATTCCTCAGGAGTCAGAGGGTTGTAGAAGGAGTCCTATTATCATCAAAACCAGTCAGGGGCTGCGCGACACGATTGGCGGGGTAGACGCATACATACCATGGACAAAATCACCACCCAGGGCAGATTTAGTTTTCTCACAATGGCATGTGATAGAGTTGACTTCCCTGAGCCCGAACTACCAGCAATACCAATGATGCTGACATCTGCCCATGGTGGTGAGTAGTGAGTTCGTCGTTGAACCGTCACATGAGATTCGGTGCCGCTGTGGTCGTTGGCCATTGCGAGGCGGAGGTCGCCGATATGGAGGCGCGGGGGCGACGGTATTGGATGACTACAGTTTTGACTTGAGAACCTGCAGCTAGGCGAACAAAGACAAGCACGACTGGACGCCGCAGAAGTTGAGAGCGCCGAATCTGTTTCCTTGCAAATGGGTGAAGGAGAAGAGAGAACCGAGTATAAAATCGAAAACAGAGGCAAATATCAGGGTCCAGGTATCCAGAGATAAGCGCTGAGGGGATGCTGGACTTTGGCAAGCCTGGTGGAGCTGCTGCTGCTGGACGTCAAGGGGAGTGCTGCGTCAGAACAGGTGCTGATCAAAGCACCACGAGGGAACTACTGGCCGAAGCTGTATACGGAAGCTTGCTATCAGAGAAGAATATATCGTTGTTTCGCCTAAAGATCAGAATAACAGGTATTAGGAGGAAAGAAAATTTCGGCAACGAAATACAAGTAAGGGAGCTCATGTGCTATCTTAACTCTTCGGCCTCACACACCTCAGGGTCTTAACGCTCGCAGCTCCCCGCCGACGGGCAGGCAAGTTGCTCGGGTTTACGGTGCGGTGTGGTACCTCAGCTTTCGTACCTGCCTCTCTTGTGCCTCTGGTGGAGCTCGCCCTGTACTTCTTGCCCTGTCTAACCCGCTTGCGGCTTTTGCTCATGTGTTCGTAATTACATAATCATGGCTGCTGCCCCACCCACGTCAAGGGCCAGCTGATTCTGCGATTGGCCCCTGCAGCCGCAAACTCTGGAACCGAATAAAGCTCCGCTCCAGCCTCTTTTTCTTTGTTCCGACGTTTTCTCCTTCTCCCACATCCAATACCATTTCTTTCTCAGTTTCTTTCAAACCTTTCAGACAACAAACAAACGGGAGCTCGAACGGCCAGTCAAATGTGACGACGGCCCAGAGTCTGACCCTGCCTTGCATTCCCTGCTTCGCGCATCTCCCATCGCATGTCAGGACTGCCAGACATCAACGACCCAATAGCGATCGCAGTTTGGAACAGAGCTGCTGCTCGTCTTGTGCGGGAGACCTTGGAGAGAATCATGGTCCGTTGAGCACCTGTGTGCACTATTGCTGGGTTCCGGCCCTGGCCTTGCAGGACAGCAGCTAAGATGTCTTTCAGACTTCGACTGCGTCGACGGCTACTCCCATGAAGCATGCCTTCGAGAGGCGTGTTCAGGACGTCAAGTCGCCCAAGAGGTAAGCCTTTCTTTTTCTTCCTGTTACTAGTCCGGCGCTAGCTCCCAGCTGCGCGCCTCCCCTCTTCCCCCCCCAGCTCACATGATGATCGACTATCAAATGGGAATCTCTCCTAGCAATTACCATGCGGAGAACTCGATATAAAATTTACCTGACACTTTGCTATTTGATATTTCTATTTTGCGACGCTCTCAACGACGAGACTGTTTGCTAACATGGACTCTCCAGCGACATCAACGCCCTGATCCTCGACTACCTGACTATGGAAGGCTATCCTAATGCTGCCGCAAAATTCAGCAAGGAGGCCAACCTGCAACCCCACCAAATCGACGAGACGATCAAGGTCCGTCAGCAGATCCAGAAGTCGATTCACGTCGGAAGCATCCAGTCGGCAATCGAAGCGTTGAATGATTTCGACTCGGAGGTACGTAGTGTTTTTTCCCTTTTGCCCTCCCACCTTGTTCGCAGTGATTAGACATTGAGTTATCATGCACCACTCATAGAACCTTCGGGTCTTTGATGAGAAACAACCACTTTTTATATGAGCTTTACTTTGAAATCCTACTTGTCAACATGATCTATCGTTAGTATACATGTTCTAACAAGTTTGCTCAGATTCTGGATCGCGACCCAACTTTGCACTTCGCTCTGCTTCGGCTTCAGCTCGTAGAGCTGATCAGGTCGTGCACGAACACACCTGGCGGCGACATTACTCCCGCGTTAACGTTCGCCACGAACCACCTTGGTCCTCGGGCGCCGACAGACTCCCGATTTCTCAAAGACCTTGAAGAGACAATGGCGTTGTTGATCTTCCCTCACAACGACCTTGAGCCTCAATTAGCAGCCATTCTGCACCCAGACCTGAGACGGGATGTGGCAGATGATGTCAACAAGGCCATCTTACAGCGTCAATCAGAGCGCCGAGAAGCGGCGATTCGACAGCTAGTTAAGATGAGGCTTGGGCCGAGGCAGCTGCGAGAGCGGAGAAGAAGGCCCTCCCTGACCGGATTGGATTAGGATTAGACGGAGACGAAAGTGAACTGCATGACCACCACATGCAGCTCTCGTAGGATGACGGTAGTCGTCATGACAGCAGCGACCAATAGTGTTGGGCCGCCCCTCGACTGTCCAGCCGACGATGGTAACTTAGTCTTCCATCCGTCTGTCTGAGCACCCATAAAGGTCGGAAGTGTCTGAGAAAGTCTAGGTAAGACTGGTCTTTCTCAATAATCATTGCGATAATGGCTCGGACGCAGGCATCTGTTAGGAAGCGAGGGTGTGGATAGAGATGTTTCCGGCGAATTCTCGAGGGATCACGCCTTTTTTAATTGGGCTTTGGGATTATGATGAGCGCATGGCGTTGCGAGCAATGGTTCATTCAGGGGTGGACACGGGATCGATGTATTTTGGAGGCGTTGGGCATTCGGTTATGACTGAATGGGATCATGGCATATACACAAGGTCAAGGGTAAGCAATATCGGGCTAACAGACGACCGATACATGAATAGAAGCCATAATGGCAACTACACCTTCTTCAAATCGTTTATATGATCAGGCTCCTAGTGATTCAATTCGTACTCTACCCACGTGCGGCACCTTGTCTCTTATGTTACATCCTCCAACGAGCTATTCGGCGTGGAGTCAGAGTAGCCAATCAATATGGAAGCAAGTCTGCTTACAGCTGAACCATCGTGTGGGTGCCCTAGAGCTCTTGAGAATGCCTTTGCTGCAATAATAAATTGGGTAGCGTCGGTGCATTTTGTGCAGCGATGATATTGAATCTGGGTTCGGCCAGTCATGCACATGGAGATAGAAAACGACCAAAGGATTTGAGTCCACCAGATACGAAATCGAGCAACGTCTTGAAAGATTATATACAGCTGATACAATATCTATTTGGTGCGGATGTGCTTGAGCTTCTTGGGCGAGTAGAGGAAGTTGTTGGCGTAGGCCTTGGGCTTGATTCTCCTCGACTGAGGCTCTGATACAAAGTATTCGTAGCCCTGCTTCTCGGCGAAGTGGATGGCGTCCTCCTTGGACTTGAAGTTGAGCTTGGTGCCCTGCATCATGTCTCCTGATGATTGCCAGCCCATCAGGGGGTTCTCCCATCGGTGACCCTTGGAGAGGATATCCCAGTCCATGCGCCAGTGATGACCCTGCCAGTTGCCGGACTGCGTCGCAGGTTTGGCCTCCTGGTAGATGCTGCATGGGCTCCATTATCAGTAACCTGTCTCGGGCGGTCTTGACGTGAGGGGTGTATGCGTACCGAACGGCGCGAGCTTGCAGCTCCATGGGAGCGCCGGAGATAACGGCGGCCGGGAGGTAGGGAACGTCCTCGCTAGCGTTCTGAACCTTCTTGGGAACGGGGGTGAAGGTACTGAGACGCAGGTTAGCGCTGGTTGCCGTCTTCGGTTCGAATTGCGGGAAGCTCTCACGAGGTCGCCTTATCGGCGGCGATGGTGTAATCGGGTCCGTTCTCCTCGGTAGAAGGGGGAACCGCGGCAGGCACTCCCGTGGTGCCGGGTGCGAGCTGGCTCTCGAATCGGCGAGCAGTCATCGGTGCGGAAGCTCGAAAGGGAGCGGCGCTCCGCAGCAGACGGGCCGCATTGTAGGCTCGGAGGGATGCCATCGCGACAATTCGCTCCCTCAATTGATGTGGCGGAAAGAAGTCGTCGTCGGCGTCGTCGGGAAGGAGGCTTTGGTTCAAGGAATGCAATGGTGATGGTGGTTGACGTTCGGCATTGGCAAGGCGAAAGGGCCTTGCTGGGGCTCCATTTGGGGAGCGCTGATTGGTTACCGCAAGAACCTTCACCCGAAGAAACGAGTGCTTTTCGTCAAACCTCACTTCGGCAACGGAGCATCACCTCGTCCACATTACAGCATCAGCCTCCTTCACGTCGAATCCGAAGTCAATTGATCTCACTCAATTGACTGTTTGCACCGAGCGACCGACGAACCCCTACCATCGTTTTCGCGACTCCGATACCCATACACCATGAGCTTCGTCCCGCGCCGCGGTCTCTCGACCCTCATCCCCCCCAAGGTGCGCATCTCCCTTCGCCCGACAGCAGATACCCGGAACGCAGTGCTAATTCAATACAATTAGGTCGCCTCCCCCAAGGTACGATATCTACACGATTTCTATTTGTTTTGATAGATACAAGGGTGTCATGAACGTTACTCCGCGAATCGGAGGTTGGCGCGGATTACGGAGAACGAAGATTCTGGACGGAGTAACTCGGAGCTACGGTAAACCAACAACACGGGCTAACAAACGTTCCTTACATCCAGGCCCTTGGTGCGGACCCCAACGCTGTTCGCATGCAGCGCGTCGTCAACTTCTACGAGAAGCTTCCCCGTGGCCCGGCTCCCGAGGCCAAGGCCACTGGCATTCTTGGTCGTTACGCCGCTAAGCACTTCAACGGCAAGAACGCCTCGGCGAAGCGTATGTTCTCCCCCATTTTTGATGTTCATGCATTCCGAGTATTAATCTGGACGTTCTTTGCAGCCATCATTCACGCCCTTGGCTTCCTCCTCGTTATCGGCTACGCCCAGAACTACTACTTCCACCTCCGTAAGTCAACCTTAACACTACGCTTCTTGGAGGAATCGAAAAGACGTGCAAGCTTTTGATGCTGACAACTTTCAGGCCACCACAAGAACAATGCTCACTAAGCGACTTTTAGTGATCGGTTGTAGTCCAGCCGAAGGCTGTGTAATGGCACCGGGACTGTGTATATAAGATCTAGAACCCATCCTGGGGGAGGAGGCTCCTCGGCAAATTCCCTTTTGCGTCCAGCGTCTACCCTTTAATGTGACTCGGCGTGAGACCTGGCTTCTTGGGCAGCCAGGCCGCCGATACGTAAAGCCAGTTGCCGAGAGTTTGTTTCAGCTCGTCAAAGATTAACTGAGAAGTGTTGCGTACTTTCCAACTAGCCTGAACACAAGAGAGAGGGATCCGATGTGAGGTTGACAATACAATTATTTTGTTGAAGCATAGGGAAAAAAGGACATCCATTGACTGGATTGCCACGTACAGCCAACGAGCAAACCACTTCGCAGAATAAAATAAATGCATAATGCCATGGTGTCACTCATGATTTCTACAATCGATAAAAACAACTAGTATTCAAGTCCTGGAGAGTCCGCGCCAGGGTTTGTATTCATTAGATGCTCAGACCATAGCGCTGCTCATCAGTGCAGAAATATCCAAGAATAGCCTGTTTCAATATCGGGGAATCCCGCGTTGACTCTCCCCTCCCCCAGCCAGAAAGCATCCTTCCCACTTCCCAGCCCGAGCTGGGTACCACTGCACAGTGTTAGTGGTACACAGTGAGTCATCTGCCCACACTGTCACAGCCTTCTAGTGACCACGTCGGCGGGCAGGGCCCATTGGGCCCATTCTTTTCCTCACCTGCCTCCCCTTCGCACTGGACACTGGGCACACAGGACCTCTGGCTTGCTCCCCTGCTGCACGCTAATCCCTGATTAGGCGACTGCAGCTCCTCTGGAAAATCGACCTCACAACCATCACAGCCGCATAGGTGTGCCCTTCTACCACCACCTTACCCCCATCAGCCCAGCGCTCCTTTTTTTTCCCTCTTACTGCCAAACCTCCCCCAAACGACTACCCCGACGACGATATACGTCTTGCTGGTAGGGGAGCTTCGAATCTGCGACTCTCGAGATCGCAAAAACCCCGCGATTCGATCAACGAAACCGCCCGATATCTGCGACTCATCGCCTGGTCCGCAACCAATCACGAAACCCTTCCTCTCCAATCCCAGACTTATCCTCTCAGTGTGAGACTCGAGCCCGGAAAAGCCCAACCTCGCTCTTCCAGCGCAGAACATCCGACGACGTATGATGGCAACTGAAGCCACCCTCGCCGCCCCCGTTGATGCTTCTGTCCATTCTGACTCCAAGCTCGTGAGTTACCTGTTTTCCCCTCTTCCCAACTTCACCGCTTGCGCCAGCCCCATCGCCGGCCGATCCCCACGTCCCCCCTCTTCATTTGTCCCCATGCAAACCTCACCCTGCCTGCCACCCTGTCGCTTGCCATGGCTAATCTAGGATCCTTGGGAACCCCCGTCGAACAGACTAACGACGCTGACAACGACTCACACAATGTCGGCCCAGACCGCGCGAAACTGAACGGTAGTCCCGCCGTCGATGACTTAGCCAATAAGCACATCACCGGTGTCGAGGATCAAGTCATTTCTGCAGATGTTAGTGTTAGCGGAGGTTCGGATACGGAAGCATCACGGGCTACCCGAGATGGGGAGAAGGACCATGGAAGGACGTCATCGGCCGTCAAAAAGCCTGCGACGTTTAAGGCGGTGTCGGTCAACAAAAAGTTCCTAGCCTCGAAAGGACCCACGAATACCTCGACGACCAAACCCGGCGAAAAGACGAACTCGACGTCGATATTGAGCTCCTCTCCATCAGGAACTTCGACGCTGTCGTCACGACCGAGACTTGTCGCAAAGTCAGGTACTGGCACGGGTTCCGCTCCGCGCCTCAACTCGGCTACCAATGGTGCCCAGCCTGCCTCTGGCCCTGATCCTAACGCAGTGTGGAACAAGAATCGACGTAAGGCTACTGGGTGTTCGAAGTGGTTGTCGTCTGTTGCTAACGATGATTCTTAGCTGTCCCTGCCCCGGAACCCAAGAAGCTAACGGACGAGGAACTTAAGAAGTATGGCATTCATATGGCGAGCGACTTGCTCCGGAGAGCGGGCAGGCACAAGGGAACTGGGCGGATATCGAAGATGACGACGATGATTGGGCGCCTGAGACCATCACCTGGACGGACGGCACCAAGACTACACTTCCGCACCCCGACGAAACGCCTGCACCGCCACCCGAGCCGACCCCCGCGCCGCCGAAGGAAAAGGCGATAGAAAAGCCGAAGTCACCTGTCCCGCCACCTCGCACCACCGCATCGCCCTCTATAAAGTCCGGAGGTCTTGCTTCTGGAAAGGGATTGATTCTCAAGGCTGGTTCTGCCGACAAACCAACGCTTGTCGCCAAGCCGCCTGCGCCCCCGACGCCGGTCAAATCACCATGGGCGCCTCTCCCACCTATCGAAAAGGCCTCTCCTGTTGTCGCTGAGCCGTATGCGTCGCAGGCAGGCGTAAGATACTCTGCCAGAGACCATACCACCAAGAGCAATACCCCGCCGCCTCACCATGCCAAAGAGATTGCCGCCGATGATTTCAGTCGATCTGGTTGGAGAGAAGGACCCCCGGGCGGAAACAGAGAACTTTTCAACTCTCAGTCTGGACGTTACGAGCCAGCACCTGATCGAAGGGGCTCGATGCGGTCCGATGCTCATCCCAGACAGCCTGCGCTGCTACAGCGTCCATCCCAGTCTGACCATCCTGAGCCCTCGGCTGCCTTTCAGACGAGTAGGAATTCGGTACCCGATGGTCCGTATGGCAGACGCCGCGGATCTTCGGTCGCTAGTGGTGGAAGCGGATCCTATTTGCAACGACCGGGCAAGAGTCATGATATACCAATGCCCCCCCAGGACTTGCTCAACGCTCGTAGAGGTTCTGTTGCAGGCTCAGTTGATAGTCCTGTCTCCCCAAGAAACTTCTCTCCCTCAGGCTTGCAACACGGTCCTCGGATGCACAGCACCCAGCAATGGCAACCTCGGCCCTCGCCAGGAACCAATCATGCCAGTCTACACATAGCTGCTCCCCAGCCAGACGGCAGACCGGTACAACCACCCCCGATGGCTCGTTTGGAAGAGGATCTTGAGCTTCAGAAGAAAATTATGCGCGAGAAGCGCGAGTTGGCGATGCAAAGAAGACGCGAAGAGGAGGCCCGCGAGGAGGCTGCGAGGAAAGAGCGCATCAAGGCGAAGTTGGAAGCAATGGGACCGCCTCCGGAACGCAGGAGTGCTAAAAAGGATGCATCCCCGGAGGATGCTGACAGGGCCGCTCAATCGCAGCCGCAATCCCATCCACAAGACGGCTCTGCTGGCTCAGATGCTGGCCCACAAGCACCGGCAGCGAGCCCTGGATCATCGACTGTGCCAGGGACCACCGCCAACGCGAGTGACAAGCCGTCTAGCGAAAGACCAACAACTGCTGGTGGAGACCATAGCAGACGACAAGGTGGCCAGGAATCAAGGCAATCCAACTCGTGGGTGGCTCCTGCACCCCAGCAGGAACGTCTTCCGTCATGGGGCGCCTCTGCTCCCCAGGCCCCTAGAAACGTTTGGGGATCACCTAACAATGACCGCGGGCTTGGCAACGGGACATTCAACACTGACCTGGGCCGTCTGCCAGAGTCGCAAGTGGCTCAGCTTCCCGGTCAGCTTTCTCCGGCTCAGAACAAGAAAGGACCGGCACCTATCGCACCGCCCAACGCACAGCGGGTCTCGCCTCAGACTCCGGCGGTGGACCAGGCTCGCCCTGTGCCTGGAGGCCCGCGTGAGGTCAATGACATGAGAAATAGATGGGCCAACTCGGTGTTAGATGGGGATAAGGTAGTCCTGGGGGAAAAGAGAACACAGCGCCTCGAGCGCGACCGAACTCTTGCCGAGCGCGGGCTCACCATTGAACAAGCCCAAGCCTCGATCAAAGACACGTGGCGGCCCTCTGGGGATGGCAGGCGCGATTCTGCACATGTCATTCACCACGACGTTTCTGGTCGCGGCATTGATCACCCCGTGCCTGCTGGCCCATCGTCAGGTTCAGTCCTGCCTCCCACCGGGCCATCAGCAGCCACACAGTCTCGGACCTCTTCCAGATTCTTCCCGCCCAAGGACAGCAGAAACGATGCTTCAGCTTCCCACGTGGATCCCTCGAGGCCCAACTCTCCATCTCCGCCGCCTCCGGATATGCTGGGTCACCCAGCTTTCGACGGAGATGCCCTGCATCCTCATGTATCCCTTCCCCGCCCGCACCCCGTTGTGAAGCTGCCTCCTTTAGCCTCTGCTGCGCAGCCTTCGGGTTCTAGATCCACTGGTTCGTTCGCTTGGGCTACCCCGGCTGGGTATAAGGACGGTCCCGGGGGCAATGCCCGTGGACCTTACCAGCCCAGTCATGCACCGCATCGATCGCAGGACCAAACCGGAAACGAAAATTGGCAGGATCGCATCAACAACTTGCTCACTGGACGAAAACCCAACTCCCCGCCGAAAGCACCAGGTGTCGAGCCAGTCACTAAGAGTGCCCTCGACTACTCGGGTTACTTCAACCCGGCTACTGTCTCTTTACCTCGCTCGGCCGTTCAGCAGTCTTCGGATGATGTGAAGTCTTTCAACACCAAGCCGATGGCCGAGGAGTGCTTCGAGGAACAGGAGATGGGATCGCTCCCGCAGATTCGATTTCCGCACAAGACCCCGGATGCCGCGTGGCACCCTGCTTCTGCCCCAACCAAGCCGTTGCCGAGGCGCTTCTGGGTGTCTGATGTTGAGACAGTCCGCTCGCTGTGGTTCCCTCATGAGATGTCTTCCAGCGGCAGCGTGTACCGTATCCTACTACCTGGAATGATCGAGTCCAGGACTGTTCCCCTTCCCTTCTCCCGGTCAGGAAGCAACCCGCGACGACCTAGTGGACGGGGTGGACAGCGCGGGTCCGCCACCAGCCATCGAGGTAACAAGGGCCGCGAGTCTTCATACTCCGGCGAGGCTAGCAACTCTACACCCCCTCCCAGCCGTGGAGGTCGTGGGGGCTACCGTGGACGCGGATCGGAGAATTGGTCCCGTCGGACGCCTCCTACGCAGGCAGCATAAGATGATGCTGTTAACATGACACTTTGAAAATACGACACAACGTCGTTCACTTGCGGTGAGCATCAAACACCACCGAATGTAGCCAGTCAAAGCGAAGGCCAACGCAACGTACGAATACCGTTCTGCATGCCCTAAATGTATGCATGCGCGAACTGCTCCGCTACGAGCGGTAGGCAGTGTGCACCATCTCAGAATTTTGATTATTTCCGCAGAGCGCGTTTTGCGTTTTCAGACTTTACAACCCCAAGTCGGCCGAGTTGCTTTGGTCGGTATATGAGCATGACCGACTCGAAACCTGGCAAGGACGTGGACACATGGGTTAGGTGAGAGCGAGAGCGAACTCTGTTTGCGAATTTCTTCTCTCTACCACTCTCCACGACACACGAAACTTCAGCTTCTTCCCATCCACCAGTATCCCGACTCGACACAAACACCCAGTCCCCCGCGATGTCAACAGGGGAAAGCACTGGTCATGTTGATGAAGGTCAGGTGTTTCTTCGTATGATTGGTCCCCATGACACGAATAACGAATGGCCAGGACCATAGAGGGGGGCGAGGGGGGCTGGTGTCCTGAGGATTATTTGGAGGGATAACGCGGTCTTTTACAACACCTGATGCGAAAGGAGTTGACCTTACAGGCCTCGGATATGGATGATTGACTGGCGGCAGGCACATACTCGGTCACTGCCAGGACAACGGGCAGTGGCTGCTTGCGGGCAGCTAAGCGTCCCGGGTAATTGCAGTTCAAGAAACACAAACAAATGATGAAAACGCCAGTGGTTTTGTGCCGCTCCTTGGCTTGCTCTGTGTCGTGCAGTCGGTGATTCCCTACTGGGGTGGCAGAGATGGGCATGTGTTCACACATTGAAGCTTTTGATCCAGTGAGTTGTCGGTAATGCACGTCAGGGCGTTTCCTAGTATGGAAACTCTGAGCCCTTCGCACCCTCATAATCCTCCTTATCCGTCGAGTCGGTCCAGCGGTTTTGCAGCGGTGGAGGGCGCGTCTTGATAGCCCGCGGGGTCCAAATTTTCTTCATAGGGACGCGGTCGTTCTGAGAGGTTGTGGGATCCTTGCTGAGGCTGAACGAGAGGAAAGAGGATGGGGGCTGCGGAGAGTCGGAGGCGGGCGGCGGGGAGGAGGGCTGGCTCTTCCGTACTGGGGTCTCTCTGATTCTCGATTTTCAACACACGTGTCGCCATGGAACGAGCTGCTGTTAGAGATAGAGGGTCAGGCTGGAAGGGACTGAGAATCTGGTCGTTTGCGGACGAAGTCGACTTGAGAAAAAGTCCCACCTGAGTCCAGCCGGGGGTGCTTGAGCGTGTGGCTTGCGGACTTTGAGACCTCCCTTTCGAAGGTCTCGGGAATGGTGGTGGTGGCGGCGGCGGCCGGCGACTCTAGGCTCATTACGGCTAAGGAGGAGCGTCTTGTCATCATTCTTCGAGGTGTGGTGTCTCTTTTGCCGTGGTCCCCGTGCTCCTCCTCCTCCTCCTCCACCCATCCATCACTATCAAACCTGAAAAGCCCACACCCACACCCACACCCGAAACCCACAAACCAATTTAGTTGCCCACACTCACAACCAGACCATACTCGGACCTTCGGATCTTGAGTAACACCACCGATTGGCCGGTTGGCCCAATGGCAAGGCGTCTGACTACGATTTCAATTCCCGATCCCTCGAGACGAGCGGAGAACAGAACCGAAAGAAACGTCATCAGGAGATTCTGGGTTCGACCCCCAGGCTGGTCATCTTTTGTTTTTTTCTAAAATGTGTACGGTCGTGGCGGTTGTTAGATCTTGATTATGCATACATGGTAATAGCCAGCTGTTAGTATCCTCGAGGTTTTGACGACTATTCTAGGGAGGGAAAACCCTGTTACTTTACCTATTCCGGGTTCGATGGACCACTCCACTCATCTGCTTGACAGCTTTCACATTACGGGTGTATGGTACGTGGTATTGATACGCCATTCTCAACCGCCGTTTACTTACGTTCTTCAATTTATACCCCGGCCACAACGCATTCCAACGACTCTGAGGTGACCAGCGAAGACGTCCCCCATGTACCTGACTTCCATACTCTGCAGTCTTGAACCTGAGCTTCCCAAAATCGAATCCAGACCAGAGTTGGGGGAAACAAGTCCTCGGGGAATGCAGCGAGGAAACTTGTCTCGGCCCCCCGCTGGCAACGGCGATGCCTCCGTTGCCCTACCAGATCCCCGGGATCACGTAGGCGTCTGCGGTTACTTTGCTTGTCACTCGCTAAACGTCTCAGGGTCCCTTGGCTTTTGCATGTTGTAAAGGAATTCGCCTCATGCACTCCCAAACCGTTCAAGCCGCTAGGGTCTGTGGTGGCTACTCGCTGAAAACGGTTCAGCCACTTACCAGGGCTAGATCTTCCGTCCAAACAGAGGAGTCAAAGTCGGAATTAGACGAGCTACGGCCACCGCAGGAAAACGCCCTTTGATCTGCAAACAAGACAAAAGAGACTGCTTTCCAACATAAGCACACTTTCCCCACGGCCCGATGGCCTCTTTCCCTCCCGAACCCCCCGTGAGTGCTCTGGACTCGGAATGCCTCCCTTGTCATTGTTGGCTTGTGTTCTGTCACTGCTCCGTCCCGGCATCCCTGCCGCCAATTCCCGTTTCGATGTCGGCTCCGTTGCTTGATGGTCTGCCGGACTGCGCCGTGAGTCGCTATTTCCTTCATACAGCATGAACCAACGTCACTAATGTTTGACGTTTGTCCAGATACCGTGCGTCGCGCAGGCGCTCAACTTCACAACGTGTGCCGTAGCCGACCTGACTTCGGCATGTCTGTGTCACGACAAGCCCTACATCAGCGTCCTGCGCAGCTGTGTACGCGCGGCTTGTGAGCTGGAACATTCATTAAGTGAGCGAGATGCCTTTGTTTCCCGTCACATGCCTTCTTATTTCAACTTCACCTCCATTCAGGATATCTTCCAGGCCGTTGATCCCCCTCATACTTCCTCGTTCCCAACCCCTTAACCGGCAACTGACATCCGAACCTCTCCCAGTTGCCAAGAACATAACGTGGACGCGGTGCGGGTACTCGTATCATAACCAGACGGGCAGCTTGGCTGGCAGGATCATCTTGGTTTCCGGCACCGCCTTATTCGTCTTCGTGCGTTTGCTCGCCAAATTTTTGAAATTGTCATCGTGGGGGGCTGACGATGTGGCATTGTTGCTTGGATACGTAAGCCTACGTCGCCTCTCTGCGCCTGAGTTAGGTCACTGACACCGAGCGCAGTTCTTCTCACTCTCCTTCGCCATCTCCAAGTTCCATGGTAACTTCTCCTGAGCTCCAATTCTTTCTATAAACCCGATCCTGTCATATCTGATATTGTCCTAGGCCACCAGCTCGGAATTGGCCGTGATGTATGGGCGTTATCCTACGATGAGATCACCCGCTTCATGCAGGTAAGCCTCCTCAATTCGCTTAAAATGAAACTATGAAGAATGATACATGGTGGACGAAGACCAATCCGAGCTAAATGCACATCTCCCAGGTCTTCTTCGCTTTCGAGGTAATCTACACCCTCAGCATCTCCGCCCTCAAGGCCTCGATCCTCTTCTTCTATATCCGTGTCTTCAGCATGGTCAGCAACACCTTCACCATCGTGCTGTGGGCTACGCAAGCCTTCAACCTCGCCTTCTGCATCGCCTTCACTGTTGCCAACCTGTTTCAGTGCAGGCCCTTCAGCAATGCTTGGGAGGCCTGGGACGGCCGCCATCCGGGCTATTGCATCAACGTCTACGCCATGTTCATCTCGCACGCCGCCATCAACATCGCCCTTGACGTGTGGCTGTTGGCACTACCGGTCACGCAGGTGCTTTGGCTCAACTTGAGGAAGAGGCAGAAGGCGGAGATTATATCCATGTTTGGGCTTGGTATTTTGTAAGTGTGGAAGTTGGAAGCCTCTGTCGATATTCTTTTTACACTTTTTACCCCCAGAACTCAGCTCAGGTGTTTCTATGGGATCTTTCATGGCTGACTTGTGGCTTCGAAAAGCATCACCATCGTCAGTGCCATTCGCTTAAAGGTCTTGCTAAGTCTCAAAACCTTTCGTGATCCTACATGTAAGCACGAAAAACCTCCCCCCTGAAAAGAAACAAAAAACAGCAACAATTGGTGCAACACAGGTGCTCCTCGGACTTTGCTGATTGCTAAACGACTACAACGCAGATGACGCTTTCTATCTTCATATGTGGTCTTATATAGAGCTCTCGGTTGGAGTGGTCGTCGCTTGCCTGCCGTCCACACGTCAACTGTGGCGGCACCTGGTACCCAAGGTTCTCCGGCTGGTTGGACTTGCGTCACCGGTGCATGAGAACCAAGCGCAGCCAGGAGACTCAACTAGGAGGCTAAAGGATATATTATTTATGAGCCTCAGCCGAGATCAGGGTAGTAAGACGAGCGCGAACGAGTTTTCGTCATGTCGCACTCGGTCTAGTTGAAGTTTTACTTGGTTCTCATCACCGCTACGCATGTTTAACATTCTGTAATAACTAATGTAATAATCGGCCTTTTAGAGAATGCGTTGCAATTTGAAGTTTTAAAGTAGTTTTGATCAGTACGGTGCAAGGCTTACAGTTTGAAGCTCTGGTGCAATTTACCTCGAGACTTCTTTCATCCATAGATCGATCAAATCGCTCATCTGGCCAAGTTTTTGATGCTATCTGACCATTCCATTCAATACTCAAGCAGAACAATGCCCTTGGTCTCATCTGGCTCAATCTGTCTGAAGCTAGGCTTTATCATTAGAGAATCTTGTTAGCCAGAAATGATTCTCATTCACGTGTTCCTTCTGTGTTTTTTTTTAGACAAGTAGAGCTCAACCGCCCAAGAGCGAGAAACGCCTCGCAGAAGTCGAAGTCGAACCGTCCCCCAGACCTTACCACCAACAGTTCGCGAAGCCGCTGTCCAAACAAAGTGCCACATATCGGCAATGTGATCGAATGTATTCAGTTTAGCTAATTGAGTGACGTCGCGCCTCTCAATAAATACAATACCGGCGACAGGCGCGATTTGCCGCCCACCGCTCGTTGGGGCTTTCTGAATACGAGTCTGATGTAAGACGACCAAGAATGGCAGCTTACTTTCTGGCAAATCGAACGTCTTCTCAGTGCTTGACTCAGAAAATCTGGGCAACATCGGCAAGTCGATACATTGGAGTTAAGGAGCGCCCCGTGGAAAATAAACTGATTGTGACTATTATCGCCGGAAGCTCACCTGAACAGAGATTAGGGGCCGGAGCGCCTTCTGTGATTCTACTCTTATGTTTCAACTCTCACGGCCAACCGCCAGCATAGCCCTTTTCCCTTTCCCCTTTCCTGGCAGCTGTTGCAATTATGGTCTTGGCAAAAGTCTTGCAGGCTTGAGTTTAAAAAGAAGTTTTGCAAAATTTCTTGCGACATGTGGTCTGAGTGTCACATCATCAACCTAAACATCAGTTGGGGATGCACAATGAGCAACTTACCCCTTTTGGAAAGTAATCGTACTACAAAGCGGGGAGAGTGATGTTGGTACATGGGAAGCATTTCGAATGTTCGGTCTGGGAGAGGCAGTTTCGAGACGCGGCAGTCTGGATTCAACCCTGAGTAATGGTGGAGCGGAAGAGCCAGCCACAGTCGAAAAAGCAACAATATAGCATTATTGCACCATTACCCGAAAGGGAGCTTATCGATGTCTGGTATAAACCGTGGTCTCCCCCCCATAGCCTCTCATGTTATCCTTGGCGACCTACCAGGGCTAGTTGACGTCGTCTCCCGGAATGGTGACATGTCTACTTGGATTCACAGCCGGGCAGAACAATGCGGCACACCCCTGTGCCCAATATTCATCCGTCCACTGGGTCCGCCATGCGTGCTATTGAACGACTTCCGTGAGGCCCAGGATATCTGCATGCGGCGCAAAGAGTTCGATCGAGGAAAGGCTCTGAAAGACCTGTTCAGGGGGCCTTCGCCGAATCACCACATAACGCTGAGCACGAACGAGGAATGGAAGGCCCACCGTCGTTTGATCCCAGTCTTGATGTCGACTCCTTTTCTACAGAATGTAGCCGCCCCAGCAATCTACACCAATGTTCTGAACCCGATCAGTTTGTGGCACGAGAAAGCACGCATAGCCAATGGCCGTCCATTTGGCGCCTACCAGGATATTTTCTACGCGGCCCTAGACGCCGTTACGGCTTTCTTCCTTGGCGAGGAGTTTCTGCATAACGCGGCTAAGCCGTTGTTGGACCTCATGCATAGTCTCGAGGCCAAAGAAGTCAAAGATTTGAGAGAAGCTGGGACACTTGACGACCCTATCGATTTTCCTTCGGTCGAGTGCGATGAGATAACAAAGGCGACGCTTGAATTTATCGCCAGCATTGAGAGGTTCAGGGGTCGCCCTGGCCGGTATGGAAGTGGAAGGTTATGGAGAAGTTCTCGCGTCTCAATCGGACAATGAGGTTCAACAACGAGTTCCTCATGGGGGAACCGAAAAAGACCTTGACGAGGCAGCACGCCAACGGCAACGACGATTCATGGATGCGTTCGGCTGTAGACTTGATGGTGCAAAGGGAGAATAAGTTGGCTCAAGAGGAGAAAAGAGCGCCGGAATTCCCTTGCCTACGATGAGGGATGAGGAATGCACCGTAAGATCTTGATTAAGATGGGCAAGACTGATAGCAGTTACAGTTATCCGGCGTCATCACAGGAGGCCACGACACAACCAGCACCACGATGCTTTGGGGTCTCAAGATACTCGCAGGCCTCGCGTCGATCCAGTCAAAGCTCCGTGCCGCCATGGAATTAGAGTAGGCTGATGCTGCCAAGGAATCGAGGAACCTATCCATCAAGGAGATCATGCACATAAAAGTTCCCTACCTCGATGCAGCTATCGAGGAGAGCCTCCGCTGCGCCGGAACCGCTCCGATCGTTGAACACGAAGCCCTCTGAGATACCTTGGTGCTCGTATACCCATACCAAAGGTCACAACGATCGTTGCCTCGGACAAGGGGCTAGCCTACGGAAACCCGCCTATCAAATTGATGAAATGCCGCGAAGTGAGACGTGCCGTGCTGCGGTCAAGAATAGCGGAAGATTAACGGAATGGAACCCCGGAGATATTGCTGTTTTTAATCCGGAGTGCTGGTTGACTCTTGCGAAGACATCAGAGAACAGCCAAGTCAACGGTGAGACGACCAATATAACGTTGTTAGGGAGTTCGACTCTACTGCTGGCCCTCAATTTGCTCTTGGTTTGGGTAAGCGCAGTTGCTTCGGAAAGAGACTGGCGTACATGGAAGTTCGTATTCTTCCGAGTCTCATTGTATGGAACTTTGAGATTCTCAAGTGTCCAGAAGCACTGTCGGGTTGTGAAGCAAGAGACGGGGTAACGTATAGGCCCATCAAAATTTATGTGCGTTTGAGAGAGGTCAGATGATGATTTTGCAAGAGATTTCGACTTTAGATAATTGGAAACTACAGAGAAAAGCTATTTGGGTGGTGAGTCTGGCTGTCCGGACGGTGCACCACTTGGCCGTAGTCAACTACGGCGTCAGTCAATTGCGGCGACCGGGGGTACTGGCGGGACTGGGCGCGCCGTATATGTGGATACCTACGGAGCCGGCTACCCAACTGCGCCAATCAAAAGGTAGCGGCTTCGGCCTCGGTAGCCGATAGCATCGCCCGAGTAAAGTTATTCTGAGCAAAAATCAAGGAACAGTCGAGTGCCTAATTTGAAGCTCAAAAAAACCCTGTACCTAAGAAGCCTCGAGCTCAAGGCTGTCCTTCCAAGTTAAACTAGTAGAAACATGGCGTATCGACAAGGGTTTCTGGCATATCAAATGCAAGTGGGCGCAGGTGGGTTACTCACAGTGTTATCAGCTCGTTGAATCGCGAATCCGCTCAGAACCCACAGAAACACGCTGCCACTCCTTGTCGTACCAAATCGGAGCTCGGCCTTGGGAACCACTTGGTGAGCGGATTCGCTGTACATCAAGTTGATACGGTACGCAGAGACAACCATGCTGCCATTGATCGACAAAACACGAGTTTTTAAACAAATGTGTCGGTGAGAACGTAGCTTTCTCGCAAGCCTGAGCTCCCCTTCCTCATCTTCTTGTGCTCCCGTCCATCTACTCGCACGGACAGTTTATCTAGACAGACACATCGGTCGTCAAGACGCTAGATCATGTCCACCAGATCCTCAATCTATGACCCGGGCGACCCCAGCCAGCCGTTGCTCTCGCAGCAGCGGCGGCGCACCGGCACGTTCACGTTTCACCTGCCGTCTTTCAGCAGCCAGCGGCGCGTATCCCCCCTTTCGGTGCGGCGCGCCTCGCTGCAGGAGGTGCACCCGCACCACGACGACGTCGAGCCTGTGCTGCCGGCCGCCCCCGTCGCCGCTCACCAGGAGACGCGCCTGCACAAGCCGCAGTGGGCGCTGAGCGACAGGCCGCCCAACACGTGGGCACAGATTCGCCACTACTGGCGCGAGGAATTTGCGTAAGCACCTGTTCAGAGCTACTCGTTTAGCAGGAAAGGGGCCTGGGAGCTGACTGCAAATAGCGAGTTCTGGGGCACGTTCATGATCCTGCTTTTCGGCGCGGGCGTGAGTGTGAGACGCGGTTGCATTACCGATCACCCGACATCCGCGACAACGCGGGCGACTTCCTGCAGTGCCGGCTGGCCTGGGCGGCGGGCGTGTCAATGGCCGTGTGGATGTCCGGTGGCGTGTCGGGCGGCCACTGCAACCCGACGGTGACGGTGGTGCTGGCCCTCTTCCGCGGCTTCCCCTGGCGCAAGGTGCCGGGCTTCCTGGCTGCGCAGGTCCTCGGCGCCGCCCTCGCCAGTCTTGCTGTCTACCTCAACTACGCAACCAGTATCGCCGCCTACGAGGGCGGCGCCGCCAGGTCTCTGGTCGGCGAGCACGCCACAGCCGGTCTGTTCTTCACATTCCCCGCCGCCGGCCTGCCCTACGCCGGCGCCTTCTACACCGAGTTCCTTGCCTCGGCCGCGCTGGTAGCCATCGTCTTCGCTCTGGCCGACAAGAACAACCTGGCCCCGCCCAAGGGCACTCAGCCCTTTGCCATGTTTCTGGCCTTGCTGGCTATTGGCTCTGCCCTGGGCATCAACACGGGCTACGCCATGAACGGCGCCCGCGATACCGGCCCGCGTATCGCTCTAGCCCTTGTCGGATACGGCTCCGATGTCTTCACTCATGACAACTTCTACTGGCTTTGGGCGCCATGGATCGCCGCTATCACCGGCGGCGTGCTGGGCGCCAGTGTGTACGACGCCTTCATCTACACTGGGAGGGATTCGCCTTTCAACATGCCTCGGAAAGAAGACTAGGTTTGCACGCTGCTATCGTAGAGCGATGAGCAACAGAACTCGGGCAGCTTGATAGCTAGCTGCATGTTATTGTGAGCTTGTGCAGGAATAGACTCTGGTCGCATAGATAGTTTGATGACTAGGCCGTATACATAATGTATGACGGAGCATATAGACAAGATACAAGGATGGCGTAACGGTGTTAGGCTGAGGCAGTAGTAGATAGGCAAGTTGAAGAAATCATTGATAACCTGAATTACACAAAGGGCCATAGTTGAAACCTACCAATTACTCGACTGACTCGTTGTCATAGGGGTCCTTGACTCCGTCACTTCTACGCTTTCGATTTCTTCCTTGCTCTCCCCTTTCCCTTCACCCTCTCGCTCCTCGTCCCCTTTATCTTCTGGATTTTCCTCTTTCCGATTTGAAAAGTCCCAAAAAGTCTCCGTGCAGTTGGAACCAAGCATGGCATGCACCAGTTTCCACGCGATTTCATACACCTCGATCTGCTCGCTTGCCGCCTCGAATTTCACACTACCCTCCTTCGACTCTGCGCGACTCTGAAATAAGCACTTTGTTGCATTCAGGAGTTCGGAAGCACTCTCTTCGAGTACTTCATCAACTCGTTCAGCGGGGATGGAGCCGGGAATGAAATCAGCAAGTTCAGATCCCAATGTTCCCCGTAATACCGCGGGTTCTATTTGATTTGGCTCGCAGACGATTGGAGCTGAGGCTGACTCAACGACTTCGTCCATGTCGTCCGGAGGCATACCAGTGTAATACCGATGCATCTCCTCGAAAAATTCTTTGCTCAGCTTGCCCTGGGAATCGAAAAAACGCAAATGTTCAGCCGACAAAGACTCGCGGCCGGAGATCTTGACGTGATTGGGTCCTAATTTGACTGGCGTACAATATTCCTTATCTGGGCTGCCTCTGAAATAAATGTCATGGAAATTCCGTCGAATCGAGTTGGTAATGGCTTCCTGCTTTTATTCATCCGTCCTATCACTTGTCCCTTCCTGGGTCCATTCAAATTCGTTGAGTCGGTCAAGCATAGAGACAAGTGACCAGCCGGGAAAATCTTTGGCTGAGAATTCAGTCGAGAAGTTGCCCTCCTGGACGCAGACAGAATAGGCCTCGACAAGGGCATTGAGCCATTGTGTGATAAACTCCGCGGAGCCTAGGCACGTCGACAGGATTCGAGGATGCTGATACCGAAAAACTTCAACAATGCTCAGAATGGGCCGAACAGCTTTCTCCAAATGCTCTAGAATCAGTCTGTGTACAGGAAAAGATCCATGCTCCAGAATTTGAAGGCAATTATCGTGGCAGGTAAGACAAATAACTTTGTAACCTATTTTTCCATAATATATGTGATAGGCCTTCGAAGATATTTCATGTTTACAGAAGGAGCATTTGGATAGCCAGGGAACAGATTGAAGAGCTCCGACTGAAAGTAGCTGCAAATACTCAAAGCTTGGCTTTGTTCTGAAGAGAAGTAGAGCTTCTTTTAGATTAATCCAAGCTTGGGATCTTGGCCAGGTATCGAGATTGCCCAGCTCTGTCGATATGATTGCTGTGCACTCCTCAAGTATGGTTTCTCTGAGAGTCTGCCTTTGAGTTTTCGTATCTAGGGGATGGTACTTGCCATCCCATATCGCGAATAGCGACTGGAAACAAGTACGTCCTGTGGCATAGTCCAGTGCAGACAGCCCGAAGCGATCCCTTGTTGTTGGGTCTGCGCCGTTTTCGAGTAGTATTTTTGTTGTTTCCAGTTGCCCCCACTTAACACAACGGTTAAGGTAATCCCCACCAAATTCACGTGGACAAGGACCCAATTGTACTCTTACATCGAGTCCATGGTTAACAAGTCCCCTAAGAAAATTGGGATAGCCATACACTGCGGCAAAGAACAGCGGGGTCCAAGGGCTCCCTGGAGCGTCGTTGAGAGGGACTCCGAGTTTGGAAAGGATGCCAATCATCCCCACCCTGCCCGTTTTGCGGCATAGCACATGGCATCCAACCCTTGATTGTCGGCTGCTTGAATGTCTTGAGGGTTTTCCTCAAGCAGCATCTCCAGGATGCGCGGCGATGCCAGAGTGCAGGCAATATGGACGCAAGTTCGGCCTCGCTTGTCTGGTATGCGGCTCGCTGCCGGACCCCTTGAAAACAGAACTTCGACGGCTTCAAGCCAGCCTCCCGCTACTGCGTCCTTCAGCGGAGTATTCCCGTAGCAGTCCTGAGAGAGTGGATCGCACCCAGAATCTAACAGCTGCTTAACCATTGTTGTGTCTCCAATAGTTGTGGCACAGTGAAGAAGCGTCCTGCCTTTGACATTCGAAGACTTCAAATCGACTGCATTTTTGAGGAGAGACAAGGCAAGTTGAGTATGCCAGCCGTTGAGAGCAGCTGTGATGATGGAATTGCCATTAAAACTACATATGCTGGTGTTGGCGCCGTTTGATATAAGGTAGTCGACAATGGCCCGATGGCCTCCTGCGCATGCTAGAATCAATGGTGTGGCACCTTGGGCATTCTGCTCCTCAATAGTTTGGAACACGGCCAGCAGCTGTACACAGCTAAGATGGCCCTCAAAAGCTGCGTAATGAAGGGGGAGCCATTGCCATGCATCCTTCAACGAGGCCGATGAGGGCTCGGTTCTCAGTAGAAGCCGGACTGTATCGAAGGCGCCGTTTGCAGCAGCACAATGCATTGGTGTTGAGCCGTTATTGTCCCGAGGGAATAAGTTTAACCCTGGTTGCCTGATGACCGACCGGTCGATGAAGTCGTGCTGATCTCCCCACGCTGCAATGTGAAGCGGCGTCACATTTCCATTTTGTTTGTTTCGGCAGTCATCGCTGGAAAGGTTTGTAATGTAGGTTAAAATCGGGGACCACCCTTCTTGGGCTGCGTAATGCAACGCGGTCCAACCGCCTCTGGGCGCTGGCGCCATTATATTTATTCCGTAAGTGGCGATGAGTAGTTCAGCAATGTCATAGCAGCCCATCAAAATTGAAAGACTCAAGGCCGGTTTCTGTGTCTCATGGCAGACATCCGGGAGTGCTCCGTTTTCCAAAAGCTTTCTGGCGACCGCCGAATTGCCCGACCACAAGGCGGTCTGTAAGGGTGTGGCTTTTCCAGGACCCATGGCATTGATTAAAGTGGACAGTTTGCTCGCTTTGAGAACTTCGATAACGTTGGCGTGCCCGCCCTTGCAAGCCAGGTGCAATCCGTTCTCACAGTCCGTGGTGGTCGTGGTGACGTCAGCGCCGTGCTCAAGAAGTGCTTGAACAATACGAGCATGACCTCGCTCACATGCCAGCAGCAGCGCGTTGAATCCATCGTAGCGTTTATGGTTGACATGGCTCTCGGCAAGAGTGTGATTCCCTTGTATGGTTTGTGACCGGTTGCCTGCGTCGTTATCCGGCTCCTGCATTCCTTGAAGTCGAGTGAGCAGTTGTTTTGTGACGTTTAAATCCCCGCCTAGCACTGCTTCAATTATAGGGGTTGTGCCGTCTTGCGCCATAGCGGTCAAGTCAGCACCTGAATCTAGGAGCACATTCATGGAACGTCCAGCCCCAGAAAACGCCGCCCAATGCAACGGACTTTCACCTGAATTTTCCCGGATGTCTTGATCGTAACCGAAAGAGAGCAGCAGTCGTACTGCGCTATCCCAATCCTCCATTGCAGAGATGTGAAGCAAATGGTGTGCACTCTCTTCAATGAGATTGTCAATCGCACTGCGGTTGTCTGGAAGCTCATTGTACGCATTTAAAAGCCACAGTGCCATTTCTTCATGCTTCAAGTCCATGGCGTAGTCGATTGGAAGGTACCCGATATGATCCTTCTGATCAAGGAGGTCTCTAACTTTTGGGATTGTTTCGACTAGAGTTGGTAGATTAAGAGCCGACAAAAGATGAAGGGCGGTCGGCTTTCGATGGGATGCAAGATCAACCCTGTCAAGCTCTCCCGGTAAGATTATCTTCAAACATAGCTCAATGACGCTCTCCTCAGATAGCAATTGTGAGAAAAGCTTTTCCAATTCGTTTCTATTTGTGTCGTTGAGGCTCGCCTGAGACATGTGGCTGCTCCAGTGAGTGGAGGCGTAATTGAGCAAAGGGTGCTGATCTTGTGTCTTCGAAAGTTCTTCCGCAGACGAAACAGAAGTCCGTTTGAAGTCGTCAAAGTTCAAGTATGTCAGGCATATCTCACCGAGTATGCCATGAGCTTGAGACTGAAGGGGTGTGTAGCCAGGCAAATCGGTATGTCGTGAAGACAAGTAGTCTTTCAAGGACGCGTGGAGAAGGTAGTAAAAGCCTTTCGTCTCAACAATGAGGTCTGCACACTGTGTGCAAATAGGAAGGTCAATGCTCGGTCTCTGGCTGTTGCTGAGTCCAGTTCGTCCAGGCTTAAGCGATACTGCCTCAAGCAGCTCCGGCTTCGACAGGGGGCGGCGAGCGTTGGTAACCCAAAGGAGGGCCTTTAGAGCCCTTTCTCTAACAACGCGAGAAGATTGGCCGAGGATCTTGTCGATTGCTTGTTCGTAAAGATCCTCCAGGCCTTCCGTGGTATCTTCCAAAGATTCCTTTATGTCCTCAACATTCCCAATTTCGTTGAAGTCTTTCATCTTGAGACGAACGTAGAGGAACATGCCGGAAGCGTTGCTGACAAGACGGTTTCTGATTTCATCAAAACCCTCCAAGTCGTCTTTGGATGGATTGGATTTGACCTCGGTGATCTTCTGGGAGACATAAGCTTCGATGTCGCTGTTGTTTGCGCCATCATCCACCCGGATTTTCGTGGACCCACTCATTGCCCTCTCTATCTCGATGTAGTTTGGCCTACTCAGAACAAGAACCTTGGTAGAAGTGGTGATGTTGTCTGACGTGGCCAAGCTTGGGATGAATGCGCATAGGTCCTTGAATTGGCCGTCTTCCAATCGGCTGCACTCATCAAGCCCATCGATGACAATGGTACAGGAGCCAAAGAGCGAAATCGCTTTGAAAATTGCGTTCTTGAGTTCGCTTCTCCGAGGGGCTTCTTTGTTGCTGTAATCATCTCTCGGCATCAAGTTTTTGACGTCCTCGTTGGCGGGAAGTTGCTTGCAGAGCTGTTTGAGAAGTGACCCGAGCAGGTTGTTCAGGTTCATCTCCGTTTTCGACTGGGTGGCAGTGCAGTAGACATAAGCAACAGCGTGATGTGGAACGCTTCCCGTAGCTGATATCAGATCGTCGATCACTCGAGATGCCAGATGAGACTTTCCAGAGCCGTGTTTTCCGTATATCCACAGAAGAGTCGACGATCCTTCGGTACGCCAAGCGTGGTACAGTTTGTGCTTGGTAAGCCAGTCGCCGGTGCCCGGAACTCTTCTTTCGAATGTGTTCTCCTGGAATTCGCCAAAGTCGATGGAAGGCAGCCATGCCAAGAAACGTTTGCGTCTCTCGTCTGCGAATAGGTCAGAGATATGATGAGTTAGAAGGGTCCTTGGAGACACTGTACCTCTTTCTTTGGCTTGTTCTTCCTTTTCTCGTTTTAGCTTCTCCTCCATGGCGTTGCTTTTGTCTTGTGAATCGCGATCCATATATTTGCTGATATCCTTGATGCCAACATTCATTGATTTCATCCGGCGGGTGTTGACCATATTTCTGCGCTGCTCCAATGCACTCACGTGCTGCTTGAACTGAGACTTGATGTCCCCGAACTTGGAATCAAAATCTTTGACTTGTACTTTCATCGCAAAAACGATGCTGTTCCTTTCCTTCCCCCGCTCGTCGTAGAACATGTTGACGACTTGCACGCAAAACTGAAGTATGTCGGCAGCCAACTTGATCTCGCAGGCCCTGACATCGGGGTCATTGTCGAACAGGTCCTCTTCCCTGTACTTATTGATGAGCTCGACCTCATCACTCATCCACTCCAGCATCTCCAACAGCTTGCCCTGGTAGTCGTCGACGCGATGGCTGAAGGAAACGATACAGGTGATTCCACCGAGAATGAGGGACGACGGAAATGGGTTGATTTGGCCCGCGCTGGCCATCATGGGATGTATTGACTTGACAAGAACGTAGATGGGTCTCATCTTCTTCGACAATCGTGCCATCTTGCTGGAATTGGTCGTACTCTGGACTGCACGGGTCAAGCCCGACACGTAGTCCTCGTAGCTGGTCGCATCTGCGCCACGCAAGAAAAGAACTCGCTGCTCTGGTTGGAGCTTCTGAGCCTCCGACACCCAGTACTTGAGGGCGGCATGGGTACTTTGCGAGAGGTCCTCGTCGTTGGCGACTGTTGCGGACTGTTGCCCGGGTCCTCTTGGGGGCAGCCCCCAGGAACTCTGGCGTGGCGGCATTATGGCCTTGCAGAGCGTCGAGAACGAAGCCAGAATTTGGAGGGGTCCTCCTGTATACCAAGATAAACAGCGGAAGAGGGCTCGCGGATGGAGGTTTGAGGGGTAGACAGCCTTTATCTGACAACAATCTGCAGCCTGATTCTTCAGACGCCGGTGGCTGTGACAAGTGGTCTTGTCCATAACAGGCGAGCTGCAGTGAGCACACAGCTTGACCACTCATATCTTCCACTTTACTACACCTGGCCCAGCTGCGCATGCAGGCAACGTAAAAGGTTGCCCGAATGCGGTCGTGGAGTGAGAGAAGTGGTGCTCGACGAGGCTCTGAAACAACCACATCGCAAGATGTGCGTTTGGCAGCAGTTCTTGGGCAGCAGTGCTGATTCGCACACTCATGTTAATTTGCTAGCGTAGAAGGTTTCTAGTTCAAACCGAGGGCGGCTGGTATCAAGACCCAAACCCTCCAGTCGCAATGCCATTCGGTCAAATGCAGCCTACTCAGACCTTGGACTTCGTGCCAGCGTCTTCCACAATTGCCGTCCTGCCACCTCCGCTCTTGACCTCATCAACCGGGTCCATGTCCTCGTGGTGGATGACCTTCTCGACGGCGCCGACAGCCTGATCGGCAAGAGCCTTGTCCTCGAACACTGGTAAGGGGTGTCCGTTAGCAACGCCCACGAAAGCCGCGGAAAGAACGCAAGAAACTTACAGAAAGCCAACTCCTCGAGGGTGCGCCCCGCAGTCTCGGGGAACATGAAGTACACAAACACAACCTCGAACGCGAGCCAGCAGCAGTAGCTGATGAGGTACCTCCACGACGCGTTGCCGATCCCAATAGGGTTGACGAAAGTCGTGAAGAAACCCGCCAGTCTTCCGAAAAGCTGGAAGAGCGAGATACCACGCGAGCGCAGCGCGTAGGGCCACAGCTCGACGAGGTAGGTGTACGTCAGGGCGTTGTAGCCGATGTTGTAGCAGGGAGAGTACATGAAGATGAAGAAGATTGTCGCGATGGAAGCGCTCTCGTTCTCATAATTGTTGTCGAGTGCGTGAACGGCGCGTTCCATGGAGATGGTCCAGGCGATGTAGCACAGGAGCTGTTGCCTTCTGTTAGCGTGGTGACCTGAGCCTTCGCTCGAGGGTTGCTTGCCAGTGAGATTGTGCACGCGAGGTACATGACGCGACGACGGAACGTCCGGACAAGCATCGCCACGGTGAAGCCGCAGATGAGTGACCA
This sequence comes from Colletotrichum coccodes, assembly GCA_020466075.1. Taxonomy (NCBI): domain Eukaryota; kingdom Fungi; phylum Ascomycota; class Sordariomycetes; order Glomerellales; family Glomerellaceae; genus Colletotrichum; species Colletotrichum coccodes. The sequence goes on from JAIMZG010000364.1 coordinate 151,667, forward strand.
GCCAGCAATGCCGAGGTTGATCTTTTGTTTGACCTGGGAGTCTGTCAAGCCGACCATCTCGAGGAGGTCTCCGAGGTAGTATCTGCGTTCACGTAATGAGCAAGTGTCCCGGAGGTTTGGTAGAGCCATGAGTCACTCACGAGATGAGCGTGTTGCCTGACCACTGAGTAAACAGGCCCAGCATCGCGGAGATGAGAGCGCGACGGCGCATACCGGCCGTGTTGAGGAGATCCATCCACGAGTGCTTCGAGGCCTCCATCTCGAGGGTGATGACGGTCTTCATCTGCGCCATCTCGGCCTTGACGAATTCGGAATCGCGGTCGCCCTCGGCGTGGTACTTGATCAGGATTTCGTGCGCCTCCTCGCCGCGGTCCTTGGTGATGAGCCAACGGGGACTCTCGGGCAAAAAGCTGTGAGGGGGGAAAAGCGTGTTAGAAACTAGAGGTTGGCAATGGTTTGTTTGGTTCTTTTCAAGGCTTCGCTTACAAGACGAAGCAGATCTGCAGGAGAGAAGGGCAGATCTGCAAGAGGGATGGGATTCGCCACGCCCAGTCACTCTGGATGTTGTTGGTGCCGAAGCAGATACCGGCGGCTGCAATCTGTCCAACAAAGTATGCTACGTTGAACCTATGAGTTGGTCAGCCCTTCATGGTCCGTTCTTGTCGAAGTCTCGATTCTCTTGGTTGGCGATTCTGACTTACAAGGACGTCAAAACAGGACGCTCCTTGGGGTAGCCGAGCTCGCCGATCAAGGACGAGCCAGAGACGATGCAGGTCGGGATACCGAAGCCCAGGATCATGCGGGCAACGATGTACATGCCGACTACGGTCCCGTCACGTCAGTTTCTTCGAAACCTCGAAAAGAGCAACACCGGAGCCGGACGTACCGTGCTGAGAGAACCCCTGAACCAGGGCGCCGATAACCATGATCACGCTGCCGCCGAAGATGGACCATCGTCGTCCGAGCCTGTCGTTCACAATGGGGATAAAGGGGAGGGACAGGATGGCGCCGAGCGAGTACGCGGCGGCGATGATGCCCTTCAAGCTGCCCTGCGGGTCACCAAAGTCTATCAAAGACCAGGATCAGTCTCAAAGCTTCCCGTGCCGAGGCGCCAGCCGTCGAAGTTCTTGGGCGACTTACAATCTTTCCAAAAGGGCACGATCTGGAGCGCGTTGATCATTTGCGAGTCGAAGCCGGACGTCAGCTCGATACCCATGCACGTCGGGAAGAGCATGAAGTAGAGGTATCGCAGGTTCGGCTTCTGGTACCACGGCACCTTGTCCTCCTCCGAGATGCGCGTCAGGATAGGGTCCGACGCCCCGGTCTCCTGGACACGCTTGATTTGCACCATGTTGGGCCGGTATTGCTGTACGGGCACACGCGAGGGAAGCTGTGTCTCGCGACGCGGTATGCAAGGCGGACAAGGAGAGTCTGGAAAAAGACGAGGATTGGGGAACGGTGTTTATATCCACTGGACGGAGGTATATGTTACCGAGTCCTTGTCCCTGGGCGAGGAGGCACGCGCTTCTCAAATCTCCCACTCCAGACGAGGTCCACCCGGGTATTTTATACGCACTGCCGCGAGAGACACCATGTTGGTTCACTGTGTGCCTATGCACGGATTCGGCAGAGACGATGGCTAAGGCGGGAGGGCGGGAGAGGGAAGCGTGCTGCCCAGGGCCCCAGGTGGCAGAAGGTCCGAATGAGATGACCGTTGCATCGGGGGGCACATCGTAGAGAGCCGGGGTGGGAGGGCTTGCCAAGGCCCCTCAGCGGCCGGGGTCAATTGCATTTATCCATCCAGTGAGAGGAGATGTTCACTACTATACGATGGAGCATGTTTGCGGAGGGCAGACCTCGGGCCAGTCAGACTTGGGGGGACCGGGACAAGCAACATGCGGGGAAGAAGGGGAAAAGCTTCCCCCACATGGCTCTCCTTCCCCATGGGCTCTTGGGCTCACCTAGTTGTGCTTAATTTATGGGCGTGTGGGAGTCGTTCAAGCGGTAACTCCGCACTCCGCTGGGCGGCTGATATGGTTGGAGAAGGGGGGGGGGAGCAACAGCATTGGCTGGGTTCGTCCGTGTTGATGGGGAATGGTTCAATATCAAGTTTGTTTCTTTTCAAAGGCTGGCGCTTGGCGACGCGTCCATCAAGGGGGGATAGAGGTTTCGGCAACTCGACCGTGTTCGGTCATTCGGGAGGACCAGGAGCGAGATCGTCCCATGCGCCGAGGCTGATGCGGATCTCCGAGATCAATTGCAAAGGCGGACAGATGACTCTGTCCCGACTGGCTTCAGAGAACCCGACTCTTGGCTGCCGGCCAGATGAGCTGTTCGTTTCTGTGCTAGGTCCGATAAAGTGTCTTTGGGCAACTTCGGATTCGAAGGTGACAGAGGGTCGGTCGGATCATGCCACCCCCTTCACTTGTTGACCGCGCTTAACCGAGTCTTAGTCAAGGCTTGCATCGACCAGAACGAGCAAAGATGTCCAAAAATGACCGCAAGTGCTCATGCGGACCCGTGCAGTAAGCCATCTTTGCCGCAGTAACGCGGCGCAGCTTCATCTAGCTGAGGCGGCATCCAAAGACAAAAAAGCAGGGAAAATGCGACTCTGCCGTGTCTTGGGGCCATGTGCGACACTGACCTCTGGCCACATCTAGGCAAGGCGCGGGGTGGTAAGATATTGTACTTGTCTTGGCCGGACCTGGGGGGGAAGTGATTGACGAGTGCCTGTCGTCCGACCATGATGCATCCGAAGAGCTCACTTGGCCATGTTTAGTATGGTCCCGGTGGTGTGGTTGACAGCCCGCAGAGAGGCCCCCAAAGTCTCGCGTGTCCGCCTGTCTGACTGGTCTCGTCGGACTTGGGTACGACAGACTCGGGCTGTCAGCGACGCGCCGGAGCCATCCCGGTTGGGGTCTCTCATGCCCACTGCCAATGACCTCTCACAGGGAAGGGTCCGTATGGAACCATGCCTGTCCTCTATGCCTGGCTGGGTAATATCGAAGAGGTGATGGAAGGATGCGCTTGTGCGGCAGGTGGTTACCTCCAACTACTCCAATCCGACATCATTCCGTCCCATGTCAACCCTCATCTCGTTGACCCGGAAAAGGACCTTGCGGGGAAACACCATCAGCGTCCCATTGCAGAGAGTGCCATGGTGTCCTCCTGACTCGGCCAAGAGCCCAAGAGCTCAAGACCCGCGGAGACTTGTTCAACTCTAATATTTCAACCCGAGAAGGACTTGAAGGGGAGACGGCGTATGTGTTTCTCTCTTCCGCGTCCTCGCCATTGGCTTCCGGCGAGGCATCGCACAACGAGATGGAGACGGAGACGAGGAAAAGACGGAGGAATGGGCGTCCGTCAACGACCGCGCGGGACAAAACAGGTTCTCTTACCCCACAAAAACTCGCAGAGGAGCAGGGGGGCAGCATCGACCACACCCTCTTCCTCTGCCGGCATTGCGGGAGGGCGGGGACACTGTTAGCCGTAAAGACCCGAGAGAAGGGCCGATTGCCACGAGGCATTGGGACTAGATAATCGGGACGTCGTCCCTGAACTCTCAAATACATCGCGTCTGTCCCCCGAACGTCTTGGGGCTTTCCACTTTCTGGGCTGAGGAAAGGCCGAGGCGAACGGAAGGAATGTATCGGCGCCACCGACGACATCCAGAAACCCCCGAGCCCTTGACGACCGAAGTCTCGACTGGGCAACGATGTTTACGAAACGGGGACTTTTGGTCGGCGTCATTACATGACAGCTTGTCGGGGAACTTGGCATCGTCGAATGGGGAGTTGTGGCGGTTGGAGGACTGAAAGGCGGCGGCCCGGACGAGGGGGTCGTGGCGCGAGTGTCTCCGGCGTCGACCCGGGGGAGCTCACCTCCCAACCCAGCGCCGTGGATGTACCGCAAGCAGGACATACGCCCTCGGAAGGGTGGAGGCCATCTCGAATAACCTTGCTCAGGGTTCATTGGGAACGCCGGCACGGATGGATGCCGAGGCCCTCATCCAATGGCTGATCAACGACACGACGATATGGGGGTGGAACTCCGCCTCCTTCGAGGCCCCAACGGGCCGCGCGTAGACTCTTTTCTCGCGTCTGCTGACCATGGCTTGTTGCCGCTCCCGCCCTCGAATTGACATGCTTCCGAAGGACTGCGGGTTCACGACCGAAAGGCTCCCGTCATCAACAACCCAACCAAACCCTCCCTGAAGATCTCCAGGGCCGCGACGGTCGTCCGTCCGGTATTGTCGACCGCTCAGCACGTTGCTCTCCTGTCTCGAAGCCGGCCGGCATAAAGGGCACGTCACGGCTCAGGATTCGGCCTCATCGAACGATGGAGAACATCGGACGCCTGAAGGGAAGATTGCCCAGCAAACCTGCTGTACCGTCTGCGCGATGGACAGCTGGCTACTTCATCTCCAGCCCTGGTATGCCTACCTCACAGCCGGCGGAGGGAGGTCGGCCTGGTTTTGAGGCACCCGCTGTGAGAGAGAAGGCTGAGTGCAGACCATGCTCAAGAGCATGTTCCCCGGACTGAAGCGAAGAGCACGGCGGCAGGTAACGTCTAACACCTTGGAGCTCTTGAATGTCCTGTCCAGTGGAAAGGACTGGCCGAAGCCTGGTCGTCTCGTGCTTATGCTCCGCCGTGTGATTGGAGGTGTGGAGATGGGTTTCTTCAGGTCATTCTGTGAGAGTCGACAGCAAAACCCCATGAGTAACTCATGCGCCCCTTCTTCGTTGACAGGAGCGGATTTAGTCGCTCTGAATTTCAGCATGCAGCTTGTGAACAGTAAGTCCTTGGCAGTTACATCAAGTGTTAGGTTACCGACAGTCCTAAAATTGATGCGCGCGAAGAACATGAGGTAATGGTGAATTACTCCAGAGCTGGAAAATCTATAATCTTTTTTCATGTCCTCCCGCATGTCTTTCGTCATCCATTGGCCCTATAACCATATATCATGCCAGGACATCCCGGTCCCAGATCCTATCCCATTGGGCTGCATTTGATGTTCAGGATGCGCCCCGTTTACAATTCATACAAATCGTCACTTAAATTCACTGCGACTCGCGAACGACCTTGTCGACCGCCTTGGCAAAGTACTCAACATTTCTCGTGTTGAGGCCAGCCATGCTGATGCGACCGTTCTTGGTCATGTAGACGTGGGCGTCGGCGCGCAGCTTCAGCACCTGGGCCTCGGACAGCCCCGTGAAGCTGAACATGCCGATCTGGTCGGTGATGTGGTTCCAGGTGCCCGGCGTGCCGAGCTCCTCGAGCTTGGCGCGAAGCACCTTGCGCATCTCGATGATGCGGCCGGACATGGTGCGCAGGTTGTCCTCCCACTCGGCAAAGAGCTCAGGGGAGTTGAGCACCGTCGCGGCGACGCGGGCGCCGTACAGCGGCGGGTTGGAGATCTCGGAGCGCTGGAGGACGGTGAGCTGCGAGGCGATGCGGGTGGTGGTTTCGGCGGCGTCGGATGCCGGCGCGGTGACGAAGTGGAAGCATCCCGCGCGCTCGCCGTAGAGGCCAAAGTTCTTTGCGAAGCTCTGGGCGATGAGCAGCTCGAAGCCTTGCTCGATGAAGTAGCGCACGGCCCAGGCGTCGCGGGCGAGGTTGCCCGAGGCGAAACCCTGGTAGGCGCAGTCGAAGAAGGGCAAGTGGTTCTTCTGGCGCATCAGGGCGGCGATCTCCTTCCACTGGTCCTGGGTCGGGTCGACACCCGTGGGGTTGTGGGCGCAGGCGTGGAGAAGGACGATAGAGCGGTCGGGGGCGGAGGAAAGAGTGGACTTGAGGCCCTCGAAGTCGAGGCCCTTTGTCTGCTTGGAGAAGTAGGGGTACTGGGCGATGGGCAGGCCGACGTTGCCGAAGATCTGGTTGTGGTTGGCCCAGGTCGGGTTGGAGATGTAGATGGTGCGGTTGCCCTTGTAGAACTTTGCGAGGAAGAGGGCGCCCAGGTGGACGGCTCCGGTACCGGAGATGGTCTGGATGGAGGTGGTGCGCTTCTCGCGGATGGCGGGAGAGTCGGCGCCGAGCATCAGCTCGTTGGCCTTGCCGGTGAACTCCTTGATACCGGCGATAGGGGCATACTCGTGGTTCAGCTCGGGGTCGTTGCGAAGGATCTCGTCGGCCTGTAGTGTCGCATCATGGCGGGGTCAGCGGGGGTGGATAAGGCGTTTGGGAAGTGGAGGGGGAAACAGTGGACGAGGGGAGTCTAGATCATGAACAGGTGCGTGATGCTACTGCGTGTGACGCAGCCGAGCTTTTCTTGTTCGAGGCCGGAGGAGCCGCGACAAGATCAACAGGGCCGGGTACCGCAGCAGACGAGGCTGGCAAACTGAAGAGATCGCAACGCACCTTCTTAACGACGGGCAGCACCCAAGGCTTTGCGTTGTTATCGCGGTAAGCTCCGATTCCCTGAGCACCAGGCAGTAGTGTTAGCAACAGTTGTGAGGGGAGCTACGATAGCTTCGACGGTTAAAGGGTCACCCCACCAAGTCGACCTTGTCCTTGCTCTCGTCGGCCCTGAAGGCGGCCATCAAGCCGAAGAGGGGATCCTCGGGAGCTTGGGGCACCGTGTCGGCGGGGAAATTTGTTGCTGCAACGGGCGCCATGATGTGTGATGCGATGTTGCGTATTCTCGAAAGGGTTGAGTTGTTCTGTGGAGAGGAGGAGGAAGAGGGCGATGATGTTGAGGAGGAGGAGGAGTCACCGGGCATTTTCAGTGTCGGAGCTTCCCTTTGGTGAAAAGAGGGAACGAGTCAAGGAGGGTGCTGTAATAAAGGGTCTCGGTCTGGCCTGGTTTGTCTTGGGTGGTTATTATTATGGCATCAATAGTGGTACGATTTAGACGGGCGAATGGGAGGCTTTGCGATTACAGGCGCCAACCCGTTGCCCGTCAGACCGTGCCTGGAGCCCGCGCAGCTCCCCCGGGGTCACGCTTCCAGGTTGGACGGGGAACTGGGAGCGGACATGCGCCTCCATCGAACGGGCTCCAGCTAGGACGTCAGGGAACAGGGAGGTGAGGGGAGAGGTTACAAAGAGAAAGTGGTGCGTACAGTGTGTGGTGACATGGAAGGTGAGGGACGGAGAACGGGGACTGGGGGAAAAGGAGTGAAGACT
>JAIMZG010000365.1:0-54826 GCA_020466075.1 Colletotrichum coccodes
TCAGAGGGATATGGAAATGACTCTCGACTCAGGCGGTTCGTACGGCACACTGTTAGGACACACGGCTGCGGCTATGTTCCCCGCGAAAATCGACAGAATGGTGCTTGATGGCAACCTCAACCCCCATGAATACTATCACGGCCAGTGAGTACCGAAGCACGGCAATCACAAGTCTATTCTGCGGCTGATGTTAATCGTCCTAACAGCGACGACGAGCAATGGACCGACTCGGACAAGGCCTTCAGCGCCGTCTTCAAATCCTGCGTCGCAAACCCATCCATCTGCCTCCTCGCCCAAAGACATCAGAACAGGACAGCGGCCCAGCTAGAGGAGATGGTATACACCCTCATCGACGACCTCAACGACCGCCCCATCCCCTTCAATGGCACCCTCATCGACTACAACCTCGTCAAAAGCGGCGTCATGACGGCCCTCTATAGCCCAGGCCTCTGGATCCTCCTCGACATCGGCTTCGACGCCCTCATATCTGGAAACCTGACCCGCTTCGCTGAAGCCTGGGCCGCGCTGGGCGCGACGTACGACTCCATCGGCGCCGCCGTCGATTCGCAGATGGGTATCCGATGCAGTGACAAAGCGGTCCGAGTAGAGACATTGGACGAGTTCTTGCCCATCATGGAGCGTCAGTTCAGGATCAGCAGGGTCTTTGGGGACGTACAGACGGCGACGGAGATGGTCTGCGCGCAGTGGAGGTTCGCCGCCAATGAGCGGTATACTGGCGACTTTCATGTCAAGACGAGGCACCCCATCCTGTTCATCGGGAACACGGCTGATGCGTTTACGCCGCTTGCCTCGGCGCGGAATGCTAGTGCTGGGTTCGAGGGGAGTGTCGTTCTCCAAACGAACGGTTATGGTGTAAGTTCTCGTTGTTGATCCTAAAAGTACAGTCACCCAGCTGATGCGACACACAGCATTCTTCTACCGGAACGTCGACTTGTGCGGGCCTGGCAACGGAGGCGTACTATGTCAACGGAACGTTGCCTCAGAATGGGACCTTGTGCGAGTTGGACAATCCCATCCTTCTCATCGGCAACTGAGAATTATTGGTTTAGCATTGCGATGACCAAAGTTATCGTAGCCCGCGTCATCCCACTATAAACGTGTGATGAGTTGACACGTACAATCGACTGGCATATCCATGGAAATTTCGAGCGGCTGCGAAATAAAACAGTTTCTTCCCGACGCAAGAAAACAATCAGACTTTCGTCATGATGTCCACCGTTTCCCTCTAAGCTCTCACCAAGTGCACTTGGCCTGTATTCATGTATCGTCCAACAAACTCTGCAAATCTCTGACGGCCTCCATGGCCGAACTTTTTCTTTCTCGAGCTTCCCGGAAGCAACGGACCGATCACCCGCATCGTCATCTTCTTTCAGCTCAGTTCTGATAATGTCCAAGACATGCCACTGTCGCTTAGGTGCGGCCGGATTACTTGCCGCCCCAAGGTCGGGGCAATCCGGGGTGAGCGGGGTGAGACTGCAAAATGCACATTTGAAACTCTGAGGGATGGAAGGAATCCCTAGCTCCTTTACATGTATGCTTTCCATCCTCCCGGCCCACTTCTTATCTATCTACCCTCCTGATTATCTTACCCTCTTGTCTATCCTCTTGTCTACCCCCCGCTACAGATTTGCTCGACGAAATGAGTTCTTTGTTAGAAAGACCGGCATTGAAGCCGCTAACAGCTACAACATCTCTGTTTCAGAACGCTATGCTCACTAACAAGGACATCAAAAGCAATCTTGTTGGGTGCAAAAGATGCAGGAACTGTCTACTTATTCTCAGAAACGTCCGATTTGTCAGTCATTTGGGGGTTCCAAGAGCCTGTAAAAGATGGCCCGAGCAAGGCTGTATGCTATCCGGGGACAGATCGGAGAAAATGCGTTCTACTTATGTTTGTATGCATCCAATGTCACCGGGCTTTATAGTTGAAAAGAACTGCTTATACGTTTTCTGCAGTCGCAACCCCAGTCGCTCAGGTAATCCACAGATGGTACAAAGATTCTAACTGGAAGAACAAGTATTGAATTACGCTCGTGACGCTCTTTAGTCTCTCCTAGATCAACTGCTATATACTTCATCAGACGCAGATAGCAATGCAGTCAGAGCGTCGATATCATGGTGACTAAGACATGTATCAATGACCAGTAGTTTAAGACACCTCAATACCTGCATACGGAGTTTGTCTTCTATTTTATGTCTTGGAAGGCGTATTCTGGGAACAGGTTCCACTTTTGCCAGAAGACGAGACACTGCTGTCAGCAGTGTCGTAGATGTTGTCTTCGGAGCTGATCTCACTGCATGTGGACCCTTCATCGGTGGAATCAAAGCTGACTGAAGGTGAATTCAGAGCGATATTCGCCTGCCGATACAGTGTCGCTTTGCCTTTTTCCCTATTCACCCGGAAGCTTATCGAATTTCTCTCTGAGGCTTTCCCGAATATGACAGCCCCCTTTTCATCCAGAGGTCCCGGGCTTTCGATGGTCCCAAAACTGGGTTTTGACACGATGCGCTGCAATCGTTTGCAACGGCACTGGAAAGACCCCGGAGACATACAAGGTTCGAACAAAAGCGCATCACAGTGCCAGCAAAGCCCGCTTCTCGTCAAAAGCTCTCGTGATAGCCGACAGCCCGCAACGTTGTACAGGTCTAGCAGCAGCTCAACCTTAGTACCCAGGTAGTCTTTGTCTTTTGGCATCGTCTCGTATTTGTGGCATAAGTCACGAGCGCCCTCCACAGGGCGTATCAAGTCTTCAAACCCGCTTGCAAAGAGCACCAATGCATCGCAGGCTTCAACAAGAGACGTCCACCCCCCGCTGGTCTTCGAGATTTTGCATTGCTTCCGATGGTATGGCGAATGTTCCTCAGTGACTGCCATGAATTCGTAGCCAGCCAGTTCAAATCCTAGGTTCGTGCTCACCGTCATGTCGGGAGATCGATCTCTCATTACGTTCTCGTCAATGAGGAACTCAAGTAGTGAAAAACCCGGGAAACCATGTCTCGAAGGGTCTCGGGTCTTTCATCATCCTCCAACAACACGAGTTTACGATTCGAGAGCAGGGTTTGTTTGGCGGTCCCTGCAGTCGTAATTCGCACTTCATGGCCTTCGGAAAAGAAGGGGTCCACCGAGTGCCTCTTGCGAATAATATGCAAGATGACCTCGTCAGCGCCAACAAGCCAGGCTCTTTTCTCGCACGTATCGTAGATAGGACTTTCATCCTCGAGGCAACGTTCAACAAGTGAGAATATGTTCCCTCTCGCTTGAAGTGGCTTCTGGGGTTCTTGGCGCCCACGGTGAATTCGATCTGCCCCATGCCTATTTGTTGAACCCCTAGAGCAATACTGCTGATGTTGACAGCTGAAGGAGACTCGTTGGCGGTCGAGTAATCGATGTTATCGTAGGCCATGTCTTCGTCTCCTAATTTTGACACGGCATGGCTGCACCACCCGACCACTAGTCGGCTTTTGGCGATTGACTCGAGAGGGACCTCCCCTGACAGGGCCCGGTTTTCGCAGAGGTCGAGACCGTCTTGGTATGTCAGCCTTTCGATGTCGGGGGGAGCTGAGACCAGATGCAGTTGTATGATGTCTTCAGTCCGGCTGACCGGCAGAAGCATTGACGACATGCCCTTCATGACTACGCCCCCTTTGAAGTCTACGACATGGCGTACCCCGGCCATCTCAACTAGTATCGGTAGAGGTATTTCCAACCCTTTCCCGCCGCATCTTTGTGGAATGGGAAAATGACGAGCAATGACAGTGTCGCAGCTTATGAGGTCCAACCAACAGCTGTATTCACTGGACAACACTTCCTCGAATCGAGACGTGAGTATGAAAGTGGCATTCTCGATTTTGCTGGCCCGATCACCGTTGGTGTCTACTGGTGCGAGGGTCGTATCGCAGTAATAATGACTGGCATTGTTTTCGGACTTTGGAGATGACCGCAGTGCTGAAGATAGCCATGCAATTTGTTGCGTCAGCTCCACCAACATAGCCCCTGTCCCCTCGGCTTGGACGACCAGGTTGCCTTGTCGTGAGAGGTGCAATTTTAATGAAGGTTTCGTAAAGATACCTGGCCCTTCAAATTAGCATCCGAGTAGTAGGTCAACGGGGTAAACCATGAAAGAATGGGTCAGGTGACTCGGTACTGCTTGGAATGGACTGCAAACGAAAGGTCGTTTGGCATACCTTTTTGTGAACTGCTGACTTCAGCTTCCTTGTACGGGCCATTTGATTTGGCCTCTCTGATGGCCATGTCGAGGACAACAAGCAACTCTGAGCCACTGCGTGGCCAAGTAGCCTTGAGATATTCCGAACACGCCGTTGCAAAGGCAGATGAGACCCGACCTGTGTATGTCACAACGGAGCCAATTTTCGGTGGTTTTCCATCAAACTGCGTATTGAGATACTCAAGAGGCCTCCAGTCGGTATCAAGTGTAATTGAGAAAGGATGAACGTGATTTTGACAGAACTTTGGTCCAGGCCGCGTATCGGTTCGGCCGGGTGGACAGTTTTCACATTTGCGCTGACGCACGCGCTCTAGTGTCTGTAGAATCGTCCTTGCAATCGTATCCATTTTTGGTGACATAGAATCGCGGAGAGGCTTGCTAATTCCCGATACATTGTCTGTGGCACCTGCTTGTTCGAAGACCGGCTCGATGGTGAGATCGGAAATCTTGATCTCATCGGGATATGTGCCTCTGTCATCTTGACTTTTGGCTCCATCCCTCGGGGCCTTGGCACGACCAACTGCGTTGTGTGTCGATCGTCTTGCCTGGTGATACTCTTCAATTTGTTGTCGCCCGAATTCTTTGACCAGTCCGAAGTGACCTTTGTGCCCCGCTTTGAAACAGTTAAGCAGCCTTGGCTCACAGTGACAGATATTAAGCGTCCCTCCAAATTTGGCTCTGTCACCAGGATTTGGGAACATGATACTAATGCGTTGTACGTCCTTCCAAGCGGCATTAGCATACTGGCGATCCCCTCGTCGTTCGAGAGCCAACTGAGCTAGGTTGCAACCCATGTCACCGTCGCGGCTTTCAAATCGCCGTGCTGATAGGCCTTGTCGGCCCTGGCTTTGTTCGATGGAAGCAATCGGGCAGGATTCCCCGTCATGTCCCGATCGTCGGCAGTTGCAGCGGTTTGGATTGATTTGAGTATCTCTATCAATATCCACCGAGACTATGTTTAGCCTTTTCGTCGCTCTATTCCGTACGAAGAGCACTAGCATCGGCTTGGGCGGAGCCTGGTAGAGAATCTGAATGCTCTTTTCATCGATGCCAACACGCGTGTTGTAATGCGCATCGTTGCTGTTCAAGCTTCTGTTCGATGTATATGAGGTTGTTGAGACATCACTCGAGATGCTGAAAGTGCTATCGGCGAAGGAGTTTACAGTAGATACTGATGATGGGTTCGATTGCCAATCGGATGAGGAAAGGACTGAAGGCTGATACATGGGCGAAGACAACGATATGGACGGAACGTTGGCTAGCCTGCTCGACGATTTTGGTTGCTGGCTTGGTATAGCCCTCGAAGCCCAAGACCTCCTTCGATTGACAATAGACTGCGGCGACCCCCCCAAGCTTAGGGGTGCAGTCTCGGCTGGCAACATCGTCGAGGTGGCCGCAAAGGGGCGGGGTGTGTCCCAGGATCGGCGGAGGGTGCTCTGTATTGGTGCCTTGCCAAGTGCTGAAGACACTGCAGAAAAAGACAGGAATTCAGGTGCAATGTCATGTTCCACGGGAGAATATTCGTTTCCTGTTACAAGTTCTCCATTCAGCTGCTTTGGAATCCACAACTGTACGCAAGCCTCCTCTACAATGGGCTCCTCTTCGCCTGAGACAACGAAGCTGACTTTAGTATTGTACCTGAAGACGTCTGTTAGCTTATGTATATAGAGATAGTATTAGCGGTTATTACTGAATGTAGCTGTCAAAGGCCTTGAAGCCAGTGACAGCCTGCTGGAATTTAACAATGTCTTTCAGCTGTGTGAAACTCAGCTGAGCTATCCGTTCATCCTTCCGCAGCATTACATCCAATGCTCCAGGTTTGGATGGCATGGCGTATAGCGGATTGAGTATGACGGATGTGATATCAAAATCAATGGTCTCGGCTATTATTATATCAGTTTAGCCGTCGCGTACACCCTTCCAGCGGAACGTTGCCAACTTACGCATACTTTTTGGGTGTCCCTTGCTCTTCGCGCTACCTTGCTCCGCGGCAGAAATTCTAAGGCGAAAGTGTTTCCCTTTGTATTCCAACTGGCGAAACAGTTGGAGCCTCCTTTGGATGTTACTGGCAGCTACTTGCATTTGGCTGTGAAACGTATGTGAGTAGCTGCTTGCAATGGCGTCATCTCCACATTGCAGGTTGAACTTACACATCTAAAATCTGCTCCATGGGCACTTCATTCTTTAATTTCTCCGGAAGCTGCGCAGTCACTTTGGTAGGCCAGATGTCCAACATTTCGGGCGTCAGGCCTGCCAGACTTGGCTTGATGAGGTCTTGTCCGAAGCGATCACATTGTGACGCGAGGCCCTGCTTTTGTTAGCTTTCATGGGCTAATTCTGTAGATTTAACGCCAGAATACACTTACATCTTGGAGCTCTTGAATGTACGAAGGCCAATGGGATAAGCTCTTGGACGACTGGCCTAGGTCGGACATTTTGCGAATGCGCCGCATCGTCCAAACACACTTCAAAAGGCTCACGTACTGCTCCAACTTAGGGAACCTGTTTTCATACAAAGCTCCAGCCGTGAAATTGATGGTAGATTTGCTGTAGTGCAGGACGAAGGCGTGTGCAGTTTCCTGAAGTCTGGGACCCGAGCCCAGGTTCCTCGGCAGCCCTAACGACCATGTTCTTTCAAAAGCCTCCACTACTGACGGCGGAATCTCTAGTTCGGCTGACTTCTGATGGCGCTGAGCAATTGCCTGGTCTAGATCTGGGACCAGGACCCCGATCAAACGGTTCAGGTCGACAGGAACAGCCCTTATACGTTGGGCGAGGTCCTGTTGGGCGAGGTGAACATCTTCTCGCACGCGGCACAGCAAGTCGCTAAATGATGAGCACTGTAGTTTAGATGGTTGAAAGACATGTTACACTTACATCTCGAAAGGCTTCAATGCGTGGAGGATTTTGAAATTATGTAGAGCCACTGTGGACTGCAGTCGATCCGCAGCTGGCGCCACGGCAACGGTCCACTCCAGGCTGCGAGGGCTTCTGAACGCAAAGCGACGATTTTCCTCGATCAGCCTGTAGCATTTGATAAGAGTTTCCTCGTAGTCCCCGATGATCTCGTTAAGGGATAACGGATCCCATCGCAGCGGCTTGGAGACCCCGGCTTGATACAGTGAATGCTCCGCTGTGGTTACCACACGGCTGAGGATGTCGAGGTTCTCGGCTAATCTTTTCACATCGCGACCCAATTCTGCGTATTGCTTTGCTGAAATAATATCAGTTTTGATTGCGGGTAGAAGCCTAGCGAGCTCCTGCCACGAGTATCTCACAATTAATCAAGTCATTAACCCAACCAAGTCTGTACACATCCCACGCAAAGTTGCCAAAGGTGACGGCATTTCCCAGCTGGGTGGGTTCTGCCATAGCAAGAAGTGAAAAAGCGGCAGTGAAGTCCTGCAAGTTTTGAAGGTGCACTGTGTGATGCAAGTGGTTCGCAACGGCAATCGGAACCTTCTGAAAGCCGATTTGAAGTCCACGGTTGCAAGACAGTTGAGGAATCAAGAGAGCAGTGGAGCAGATGGAGGGCGGAGAAAGAGAAAGAGAAGCAGAGAGGACAGGCGTAAGAGGAAACTCAGAGAGCCTGATCGACATAGCCACTCTGGTTGGTGCCTTATCAGTTGGAACGCGGCCCAGCTGAGTGGACACGGCGCCTGATCCTCTGGGAGCTTTTCCTATTCGTGCATGTCTCGAGAGCCCTGTCGTAAGATAACCACCAGATCGGGCTAAGCGCTGCGCAGCTTCGCTAGGCAACAAGCGAGCAGACGTCTCTTTTAAACGCTCCCATGCGTCGTAACAAACTTCTTTCCGGGAAGCATATTGCCGACATTGGCCGCATCTCAACGATGATCTTCGACGCAAGGACAGCTAATGGGACTTCAAGCGAGAGCAACAAGACAATCCTGGAGCGGATACACCGAAACCAGAGAGAGCTCGACATGAACAGCAAGATAATGAAAGTGGCTTCTTGCGGAGAAAGGCGCCATGCTTCGCTGTAAAGTCCGGGTTCTAACTGTCATGCTTGTGTGCACTCTTTTAATGCTAGGTGGTGTCGCGATAGGCGTGACGATGGGCGAGAGCGTCGTCGTAGTCGACCTTTTCGAAATTACAACGTGCTGCTGAGGCCTCGCAGGGTTTATCTTGCTTTCTCCTAAAAGCTTCTGGGTTCAGGAGTGGCCTTGAGACGATTTTTCCACGAGCGTGTTTTGTGTAAGAGCGTATTCGAGCTGTCGTCGGTCACTAGTGTAAAAGAACAGCCGATCATGACGAAACTACTGTAGGATGAGTCAATGAACTTCTACAGACATATGAGCCTTACAGTACGGTACTTCTTTGCAAATCAGAAGATGGATTTTCCATCAACATATCCCTGACGACATGGGCAATGTTACTGAGCGGCCTAGTCATGATTGGAGTTGATATCGTGCGTGGTCGTGGGTCTGGTCTGTTTAGATGTTCGATGGGGCAAGGAGTATGCATACATTCAAACCAGCAGGGTTGCCATTCCGAGGAGGATCCCGGATTCGTTCATTGCAGTCGGTTGCCAGATATAAGCAAAGAGGTCGTGCGAGGCAATCCGAACTGGATTCGGTACGAGACTGAAAAATGGAGCGGATACATGCGCTCGGCTTCTTTTCGTTCGAAAAGGCTGTGTTTGTGTAGACAAGATGACTCTGTTTTCATATTACACGGACTCCGTAGGCCTCATGCTCAGATATTGCAACTCTAATTCGTCAATCTGCATCGACTCCAGAGCGAGCACCTCATAAATCATGTAAATTAACAGAGAAGAATCTCTGTCAGGGCCACCATATAAAACTGTGGCGTGGAAGCCGCCGACCGGCTCAAAGGTCGACGTGCAGGTAGACAAAAGGCATTTGGGGACATGTTAATGACTTAAACTTGGTTGTAATGAGACTACTTTTTTGCCTGGGTACTTGTCTCTCGTTAGGAATAAGTGGTCTCCCCTGCTGCTCCCAAGGTTATCGAGTTTTCTCCATCAGCGGCCCTCCAGCACATGGACTGCTACTTTACACCTCGCCCATACGGCCGGTGCGTTCTCGTAATAGTTCCCCTCTAATTGGAATCGGGCCAGGAGTCCGTAGTGCTCTCGGAGGAGTTGGCGCAACCTCTGCAGTATCCTCTCTTTACCGAGGCCAATCTCTCGAATTGAGTTCCCGAGCACTCATGGCCTTCGCGCCTGGCCTGGCATATTCTCCTCCTGCCCTTGCGGGTCTTGTACTGCGCGTTACACTTGAGACAGCGTAACGGGGTGTAGGGTCTGATGCACATGCTGACAAGTGTCCTTTTGATGTTCTGGTAGTCCAAGTAATGTTCGAAGTGATTTTGTTGCGGGCGTTGTTCAAATTACGTCAGTTTTGGTTGTCTTCTTGGCCTGGAATTTGCTTCTTGCATGCATGTGCTTTGGATCAAGAGACTGTTTGTTCTCGGCGAAAGTGGTTTGGCTTTTTCTAGGTGTCTTTGACGTTGAGGAAGTGAACCATGCAGTTGTTTTGGGGGGCATCGTGGTTCAGAGCCAGAGAGGGAACTGATTCAGCCATGCTCCTCCCAAGCGGGTTGATCACTGCTGCCTTCCTAGAACTGTTCCCCTCCTTCTCGTTTTTTCAGTTTGTCTATGACAGGAACGGCCATAGGCTTCTACTTTCCAAGCCTCAAGCGTCATGACAGCTCTTTCTTAACAATTGAGAACTTTTTTTCCGGCATCGACTCAGGTCTTCGTCACTTTTTAACCTTCCATGTTGGCCGTTTTGTTCCTTCTTCAGAAACAGCAGAGCAAAGAGTCGCCAAGTTGAGTGCGATTAAAATCAGAATACCGATCTCTGTTTCCTTCGTATCATAGCCTGGCACGGCACACATTAGGAGCGGAAGGATACTCAGGTAAGGCGCGACGACTGTCGCTTCTCGAATGTATGGTATCAATGGGTATACTTGGCGCTGGATCCGCAACTTGCGTCGACTTGGCCTCGATTCCTAGCCGGCTTCGCTGCGAAGCTGCCTGTGGATTCTCACACTCTACTGCCTTATACATTGAAGATTCCGAGTTGTCTGGCTTGTGATCGATGATTAAGCATAGCCGTAAAGACAACCAGGTTGATTGAGCATCATTAAGGGGGGAAGCTCCTCAACATCCAGTACATGTATGCTGCTGAACAATCAAAACTGTTTGTTTGACTCATCAACAATTTTTAGGCTGAAATATCGAACGTTGTCTTTGTTAGACACCACACGATGTATGTGTCAAAGACTGCGATGGTATTTTGCATAACATGCATCAACCTGGTTCTTGAGAGCCTTTTAATAAATTAAACCGCCGTTGTAATGCCTTTTTAAGGAGTCCATGCCATAGGCAGTATTATCCACTTATCCTCGTATCATACATCATACGTTTAGTTGCATGCAAGTCAGTGTGTAGTAAGTTAACAAGACCTGCTTCTGAGCCTAACCATCCTTTTGCTTAAACTATATAAAGCAGTCAAGATGATATTAATGATTTGAGATGGCATCCCAAAGCTTGGCTAGCAAGGCGATAGATGATTAGATTTCTTCACCGTGCAATGATCCGTCGGCAGCGCAGGGACTATCGTAACTGAATGAATGGCATCGTATCGTCAGTATGACTATAGTAACTACTTTCAGGGTAGGGGCTTCAACACCACATAGCACCCAGCTTTGGACGGAGATAATCTGGGTCGCTTTATGACGAGGTGAATACCGCTACCCCCCTCCTACCGGCAGCCCTGCTAAAGCCCGAAGGATCGAATTCTCAGGGGCAAAAAACTTGGCATGTTGTGTATTCAGATGTCTCATTGTTCTAAGCCTTCATGCATTCGGGAAAATACATTTGTTCTGGTTGCCGTGGGAGCTCATCCGGAAGCGTCGTTGTCTAAATCCAGCCTGTTATGCCTGACAGGGGCTGGCGGGATATCAGGTCGTTTGCTCTAGTGCTCAGCCCCAAACGCCATGTGGCTTATACTCTGAAAGCAACGAAGACTTGCTCGAGTATCATTCTGCGCGTGAAATGGACCGATCTCGCCAGCTTTAGGATGGATATGTTGACCAAGAAGGACAAAAGCGTCGGGTTGCATCGATTTATGAGCGGACTCCCTTTGCTACTCCCTGGGCACAATCGAGTTTGGTTTTACTTCGGCATCAATGAAGGAGCACTGGCAGTTCCATGTTGTGAGTAGTGTACCTACTTCACTCACATACATTCCTCGACTACTTACCTTGGCTACAGTCGATCCGCGGAAATTAGCCGGTAAGGGGACTGGATCGCGAAGACCACCCACAAACGATTTAATGAATCTTCGAGGGAACCCTAGTGTTCACGAGGTTTATGATGGTAAATGATGTCGTACTGAGACTCCCTCGGCATTCAAAGCCCAGAGTGACAGTATAAACGTAATCAGTCCAAGGGCGTAGACCAATCGACTGGTGAACAAGCCATCAGCTTTATAGTCACAACATGTCCTAAAGATTGCAAAAGAAAATTTTATTTTTCGTTTACTAATCGTTCTGTCACGTCTAATTAGAGCTCATTCATTCGATTGGAAGCCGAAGACCCTTGTACACAGTACAGTATGGTGTTTTTAAACAAACCACTCAAAGAACCAGACGTTAATAGTATAAAGACGCTAGAGTAGTGCTGGGAAGTCAATGAGAAGCATTATCAAAATCTGTTCATAATAAATTCTTGTCCATCCGCCCCGCCCGCATGCCGCCGCGATCATGCCCAAAAAAGATGCCATATCCGGAGCGGAACAAGGATCTGTCTTGCTTAATAGTTCAAGAAATGATGTAACTAGCATTCATGCTTCACTTAGTGCTACGTCTGGAGCCCTTGTCTAAGGGCACGGAAGCGACAGTTGAGGGATCGCAAGCATTTGACAGACAAAGAACAAAATTGATCGGGAAAAGTAGAGAGGAGGTTGGTAGCCGGCCGCCTGCGGAGAATTGATCTACAGCCATCAAATAGTCGTCAGCCCTAAGGGTGACCAAAACAGCTCCCAAATTCGTTGAGTCGAGTCATTTGTCTTCGTCCACTCTCAGAAAAATGGAGTAACAATAGACACACTGAAGCTTTTCGTGACCATTCACTAAATGCCCTCGTTCTTTTACTGGCACAGTATGGTGTGCCGTTTCTAATTGTTTTTATTCATCTGTTCGGCTCCGGCTGCCCTCACTTCGTCTCTAGATACCAGCAAGAGCCGCTCGATTATCGCCCTTGATGCTCGTCAAGGCAAGATGTAAACATGATCGCCACTTCAACAGCAGCTGTGCCGAGGACACCTTCAATAGTAGCGGAATCAGATTCGCTTGTGAGGCCAATGCTCGATCACCTAGTGCTTTCATGTATTGCTTGCGGTTCGGATAGTTTAGCGCTCGATTAGTTGATATAAGCTTGGCAGAGGTTTCTTACACCAGTTGAGTCAGTCATGGCTCAAGAAGATATTCAAGCGTGCAACGTCCCAGCTGGACTCATTCATCGGCTTCACGTGTGTACTTGACCGAACGACGGTGTGGCTACTTGTCGTCAACCCGACCGAGCTGTTTTGACGAATATCCGAGGAAGCCGCGGCTAGTTAGGGAAAGTTCCTTCAATTTTACGGGGGCAACTACACGTCCTGAACTCTGATGTGGGCCGTTCCAACCTTATTTTCTGACAGGCTCTTCGGCGACGTGGGAGAGGTTTGCAATTTTGGATTACTCCCAAGACTCGGCGAACATGGAGGCTATGTACACCAAGGATCTGATCGGGAAGGTTTGTATCGGCGGAGACCTCGAAGTCTCCGAGCTAATTGTGTGAGGATGAGCTGGCGGGCCGGACGGAACGGACATTTGTGTATCGGCGCTTCTGGGAGTAAGTTGGAAACGCTTGTAGGCCCTGGTGCAGGCTATTCTCGGGCGGGGAAAAAAAGGTCATACCGCTGGCCATTTTACTTTCTTCAGGCATTTTCATCGCGAGGATGTCCTTTCTTAGAGGGAGGAGGGGTCGTGAAGAAAACTCCAAAGTACCTCGTTGTCACTTGTTCTTGCGTCCATACCGTTCCACACCTCCGTCCAGAAACGACGACCACGTGCACCATTTGCGCGACACATTAATGCATCTCAAATCTGATCAAAATATTGCGGAAAGTGCTCGGGGCCTAACCACTGCGAGGAACACTAGGCGGGCTACCTGATCGATACACAGTCATAAGTGACAAGATCTGCCAGATATATGCAGAGATATGACTGGTTCCGATTTTGTTCGTTGGCGATGCTTGGCTACGTTCCACGAAACGACGACCGGGGTGATTGTCGAGTTTCGTTGCGTGTCTTGACACAGCATACCTACATTTTTCGGTCACCGAAGCCGCCAGCTCATGCGGTCATAGTTACAACAAAATATGGAGCCGTGGAAATGCCCATCCAACCAGTCGCTTGAGTGGTCGAGAAGCCCGGAAAACAAACAAGCTACTGAGTAGCCCTACAGCTTGCGATGGGACGGCTTCGGACTATTACCCACTGGCTTGATCCATGAATGCGCTGCAGCGTCACGAATGCATGCGGCTCAACCGTCGCACCAACAAAGCCCTCCAGGGAAACAAGTATGCATTTGGTAAGAGGAAGAAAACCCCACCTTGAAACCTCCGCCGCAGTCCAGGCCTCGCCGGTCTTGGCTCGCCGTTTTAGACAAGGTGACTACGGCTTACCTTCGGCATGCGTTCCGGGCATCCTCTAAGCGGGGCCGGGACCGAAGCTTTGTGCATGTCCTGCCGGTCGCGTCTTGGCAGACTAAAGTGCCGCGTAGGCTTAGTTGGTCGTGGTCATCAGTCTTATCAGCAAACACTCCAAAACGACAAAATGATTGTGCGGGCGCCCGGTATCTTGATTGATTTCCATCCAGGAAAGGCTCGGCGAGGCGCAACATGTCGAGCACTTGGCGTTGATAAACATGGGTGGCTTCGCGGGGTCAGCAGTCGAGCCGGCCAAGCGGCCAAGCCTGGGGCTGTGGCTGTGGGCATGTGAAGAGGGAGCAAACTGGGATGGGATGAGATGGGAACGAATGACTATGTGCCCGGATGACGCATAGATTGAGAAATTGCTCCATAACAGCAACCGACAAGGCCATCGCGGAGTCCAGGCGGCTTGGACGTTGACACAAGCTTTGACCAGAGGATCTGAATGTCGTCAGGTCGTGAATTTTTAGCTTCGTTAGCAGCGTCGTCCGGCCATCTTTTTGCACGGCGTCCGAAGTGTCCCGGCTGATGATGTGTCCATGGTGCCATGCAGCGAGCCACAGTCATCTCATTGTACCCACGTATTTGCTGAGCAGAGGGTAATGCGGTGTGAAGTCAAGTAAGATCTCACAAACGACAGGCGGTGCCGGTTTCCGTGGTAGACTCATCGATCTCACTCACATTCATTCTCATCCGCTAACAGACTCGGCCAACTTGCCCACTTCACCGAAAATCGGGCACTGACTACAGAGTTCGGTGCGCAATCGGCCCCTGCACCGCAACCCTCCTCGTGGCCCCCCATTCACGGGAATAGACGGGAGTTTTGAGATGAGGCCCGCCGTCTGGTAAATGAGGGCCTCAGCAGCCCTGTGGGTTGAGGGGTCCAAGCCTCAAAAAGGTTGGTTCAAGGTTGAGAGCTTGAGAAGCAAGGAGACTCATCTGACAGGTCTCGCACACCCAGACTTCCCGCGTCCCTCCCGCACCGTCACCGTCATTTGATCCAACCGCGCAAGTACCGGGGGCTGGGCGCATGTCTCAATGTCTAAGACAACGAGCTACCTCAGCGACGGCGAGCCCCCTTCACCGCAGGTCATGAAGCCATTCAACTGCTGCCCTTGGCGCATCTGGGCCCTAAATGGCCGTCAATGGGCTTATCGCTTTACATCAGCGTTGTGTCGCATCATTCACTTGGTCGCCAGGGAGAAGTACGCGCCCCTCTTGGCCCGTTGATAAACCCACAACAAAACATTACAAAGTTTCAACAGCACCATACTTGCACCTCCACGGGGCGGCAACAAAGGTACAGTACCGACCCCGTCATGAACGTTGTTGCGTATCCCTATCCTCGCCCGGCAGGATGTCATCCGCCGGTCTGGGCGGATGCCACGGCCTTTCATCGCCTGACCAGTGACCAACGCAGCCACGCTCGTCCACGTCGTCCGGGCTGTTTTCATCCACTCGCGACCACGGAGCTGACACCGCCATAACACCATGACAAGACCGGGGGGCAGCGCGGGAAAGTTTCTTGCAGCGCCCCTCCTTGGCTCATCCATTCGCGGTGTTGACAAAGTCTAGATGCAGTGCAAGGGGCCCTCATTCGCATGACAACTTTTTGTTGTAAGTCTTGGTCGGGCGGGCGTGTACAGCACACACAAACAAGACGTACACACTAAACCAAAACAGTGTACGGCGGGTACTTGGCTAACAAACGCGAAACAGAAAATTTGTTGACACCTCGGGGAATTTCCATTATTATTATTTTTCTCGTTTGGTTGTTTCCAGGGACCGAACCGACGTCACAGACGAAAACTCCTGCGTCGCAGCTCCAGTTCTTTTCGTCGCGTAGACCCTATGCGTTACGTGGTTCGGCCCTTTTTCCTGACTTTCTTCCCGTCAAATTCTCTTGAAAATGAGAACGGTTCGTCCAACAAACCAAGGCCCTTCGAGCGGCAAGGAGAGGCAATTGTTAAGGAAGAAAATTTCGCTTGGACGGACCCATTTAATGCCCAGTTCCAGTCCCGGAAGCTGCCCGGGCCAGACGGAGCTCTCAGCGCAACCCTCCCGGCCCCATCGTCATTACTCATTCTAGTCCGAATTACCTCAAAAGTACTACTCCTTTCGCCCAACGTTAGTCTCAAACAGCATGCCGCCACGGCAATGGGCTCTTGTCCGCGACCGTGAAGGCGTCCTGGGAGGTGTGCCACGAGTGCCCGGTGCCACACACACTCCCACGCAAGCACACACCCCCCGATGCGTTCAATCCCGTTTCTTGACCTGAGGGTCTGAGAGGTCTCTGACTGGCCTCGCTGGGCTGGAAAAGGCGTCCAGGCATTGGCATGAGTAAGGATCGGCCTGTTTCCGTTGGGCGCCGCCGCGGGTCTGATCGCCATCGCTCTTCAGATTTTTAGGGCGCCTCGTCTCGAACGATCTGAGCCTTAGATTGGTGATCACTGCATAGGGTTCCAGTACCCACGGCTTATATAGTGGGCGTACGGTTCCGTTCGAACCTCTCTCTCGTCATATCCGTCAGATCCCTCTTCCTGGCACGGCACTTGACTATTTCATCTGAACGGTCCCCCCTATATTTACGTTGGGCACCCATCAACCCATCGCGTCAAAAAACAATAAGCACAGACGTTTACACCAAGCTTTACGCACATACAAATACCGATACGACACCTCACAACACACAGACGTACTACTACCTACTGCCACCACGTTCATCTCATCATCTACATACACACACACACACACACACCCCTCTGCCCAAAATGTTCGGTCGACAACAACGAAGGAGCCAGTTCACCAAGCGAAGCAGCTCTGGCTACTCGTGGCCCGAGAGCGACAGCGAAGACGACATCGTCATCCGACCCTGCGCCCCGAACGAGAAATCCGACGCTTCTGTCACCATGACCGAGTATGCCCCGGCACCGGCCGCGGGAGTGGAGCAGCCCTCCAACCGGAGACCCTCGCTCACCGGCCGCCGCTCTTCTGCTGAGGACGCCAACCTCGAGGCCCTTTGGGAGTGCATGCTGGAGCTGCAGCAAAAGTATCACTGCTACAACTCGACGCGCATGGAGATTGCTGCCGACCGCGAAGACGCCATGGACATGATGCGTACGTTGCCCTGTTGGTTATTCATGTGATTTGGGCTACTCACTAACACATAACAGCCACCAAGTACTGCATGGACATGCTCAACGACTCTATTGAATCCCTCCCCGAGGAGGGCTGGAAGAAGCTCAGCAAGTTCCTCGTCACCGGCTTCGACAACTGCCAAAAGTCACAAAAGTGGAAGTTCTGGAAGCACGGCTAGGGCCCCGACGCAGGCGATTTGAGCATGGTTTTCCACTTTCAGCGACGCGACGAGCTTCTGGCTCTGATTAGAATGATACCCCCTTTCATGCACAAAAGCTTTGGTTTTGGGTTAGGCGTTGATTCCTGGGTCAAATGGTTCACGGCGAAACACGGGGTAGGCGGAAACCTGATGTTTGGCTACTTTCACTAGAATACTGAATAATTCATTGGATGATCCAATATTCCATACACACCACTCATGCATGAGGTCGAGAACGGCACCGCTCCAATTTGACCGAACTTGGATTCCATTTACAACGCTGCCAAGCCGAGAGCCCGTTCCACAAAAAGCCTCGGTGGCTCGGCGCGGGGTGTTGGTGATCTCGGCACCAGACAAAATCGCCGGCTCCGATCCCGGATATAGAATGGCGATCGTCATGGCGTGCTCATCACCGTGACACGACATGCATGTGCCGTCGCATCGTGGGATCGGTGCGGGGAGGTCAGGCCGGTGAGTCAGAATAATTTTGACATGTCGACTTGCTGTTACCTGAGATACACGGAACAAGAGGGGCTGTACGTGTGACTCGACATGTCATGAGATTGACAGCGAAGTTTATCGGCAACGTTGGTGGCATTGCCAGAGTCTAATTGTACTGGACTCGGGCAGTGCATCATGTTAACTTTTGAAGAATGCGACGGGACGGATTTGGTTCATAATTCTATTTAGACTGTATATAGAAAACGCTTGAGCAGAGAAGACGGAAAGCTAAAGCAGTTACACAGCCGCTGCGACCTCGACGGGTCCCTCGGGAAGCCGGCTAGCGGCGATATTACACTGCCGGAACAACCGAACCTCGTCTTCCGCAAAGGCGCCGACGACAGAGTGAATCACACCGCGGTTGTGGAAGACGACAAAGTCGCCCTGCTCCCAGTCGTGCGCGTACACGTTTCTGGGCGAGATGCCCGGCCGCTGCAGCCGGTGCACGATCTCCCGGACCTCGGCCAGATCCTCCACAACGGCCCCGTCTGCCAAGTGCAGCCTCCGCACCGCCGACGGGTGGACCTGCAACGCCAGCCTGCCCGTGGCAGGGTTCCGCCAGCACATGGGCAGAATCTGGATCTTATCCTCCTCGACAGGGGGCAGGTCGTCGAGCGGGACTTCCTTGGACTCTGACACCAGTCCGAGGCCGTCGGGGCGGGACTTGGCGCTGCTCATCCAGACGTAGGGGTGCGGCGCGTACTCGACCTTTGTCGTGCGGACGAACTCCTGGTCTCTGGCGGAGAGCTGGTCGTACATGGCGTAGCCGGAGACGAATGCCGTGGTGCCCAGCGGGACGGTCATCTCCTCGCCCGTGCCGTCGTCGTATCGAAGCGTCTGCTTGCGACCCCCCGGCACGCGGACGGCGAGGAGGGTGGTGGCGACGGGCGGTGCGAGGCCGTACAGAGCGGCGTCAATGTGCCAGCGGTAGAAACGGGTGAAGTCCAGGTCGTCCTCGGCCGGGATCGTGGTGGCGTGGAATGTGCGGTGGTGAGGGTGCCTGAGCCGGATGTTCTTCAGCCCCTCGTACTCTTCTACGAAGCCGTTGCCGATGACTTGCACCTGCGGCTGGTGCGGGATCGTCTTGAGGTCGGGGTGGAGGATCGAGCGCTTCGCGTCGACAGTCTTGCCGTGGCCGTACGAGGCACCGGCATCGGGGTCGAACCTCTGCGTGATCTCGAACTGGGCCTTAGGAGATGCGTGGCCCTGGTTTTTGAAGACGAGCACCTGGTGCTTGAAAAGCGCATCACGGATGACGTCGAAATCGGCATCTGCAGGCCGTCAGCTTCTGGTCGTGTTTGTGAGCATGAAAAGCGAAGCTTACCAAAGGAGGTTACCGATTCGACGGGTATTCTCCCAGTGCTTTGAACAACATCATCGTCTTCATTACGTTCTCACTTCGCATGCAGTCTTACCGGTGAGTTTCTCAATGTCCACGTTCGTAACAACAGCTCCAAAATCGATGGCCGAATCTTTCGGAGGGATGATGGGCCGGACGGTTACGCGGGAAGGGGTCTGAGAGATGGCCATTTTGGGGCGTTGAGAACTTGGTTTCGGTTCTTTTCTGTAGAGGAGTCTTCGTTGCAGTGTTGCGAGCAGCGGCAGACTTTCAAGTGTTCCGGAACCAGAGTAAACCCAAGAACTTCGGCCTCTCTTTATGTGTTGCAGGAAACCAAAGTGGCGGCGTTGTGGAGGCTCGGATGCCGCCGACAGCCTGCGTTTTGTTATCTCCTCGGATTGCCCCGCTCTCAGACTCGACGATTACGGAGCACATCGATAAGATGGTTTGAGCTGAAACAATGACATGCGCATTTCCGGCCGATATCTCACTTGAACGATGACAATTGAGCATCGATAAGAGAAAGAGATCACGTGAAGCAAGTGGCCAGTCATTGCCCCGAGCTCTGGCTTCTCACTTCTTGTTGTTGACTTTTGCTACTTCGGCCTAATCCCTCAACACCGAGCCGCGAGCTGATAGTGGCCACCTATCAAACCAAAACGCACATCGCGCTTGGCCTTCCCCAGTCTCCGAATATACACATTGGCATCTGACTCTGGAATGATATGTTTGGCCGTCGGCAAATGCCGTGGGATAGTTGACCGCGTGTCCACCCGCGCGGTGCTCCCTCCTGATTGCGATGGTCCGAGACTTCTCGGTCTCCGCTCCTGGGCCGACCTGACCGAAGTACGATGCCGAAGCTGCGGGCGCTTCTGCGCGCCTTTGATCAGCCACGCCGTAGTCGCGAGATACTCCGAACTGTCCGCAACTTCGCCTTCCGCTGGGCGAGTGCGTTAGACCTGCTCAAGTTGGCCTCAGCTATCAGGCCCGAGCAATCGTTGGATCCGTCGCGTCTTGGCAATCTCTCGGTGAGTTGTGCCGTACTACGTAGTAGATCTTGTTTCAATATCTCAATATTACCGGCCCGCTTCTCAGTGCTTCTTGACCTTGTCCATCCACTCCTTGGAGGCCTTGGTACCGTCATGTGCCTTGCGGAAGAGACTGCGTTCCCATTCGTCGAGGCCACGGAGAAAGTCCTCGTTGGAGCCGCCGATACCATCGTCTGCTCCTTTCCGTGCATGTAATGCGATCTCCGTTGCCCGTGCGACAAAAGTCTTTCGCATGACCTCGCTGAGCTCCCGCTCGTCGAACAAGTCCAGAATGCGAGTGCCGAGGCCGTAAAAGTGGGCGCTCTGGTCCCTGACCGGCACAGCTCGCGCATCAGCTTTCAAAGCTTGGACGACTTGGTACGATAGCGCGGGAGGGAGGTTCAGCGTCACAGGTGCTTTCGAGTCTTCGGTGGTGCCCGTGTTGGCGAGGGCGAGCATCTCGGCGAGCCAGAGAGGCAGTGCGATCTGGGTGCCTGACTTGAGGGCATGCGAGGGGTTGTTGTCGAGGTAACCTAGGTCGGCGACGTCCAATTCGAATTTGCAGGGGACTTTCTAGGATATGTCAGATGCTGTTACCCTTCAAGCACAGCATGGAAAACCGCTTGTGCATGTCGGTGTTGGTCTGTGGAGTTACGTCGTACCTCTGCGTCTGTCAAGATGGCGTCAATGTCGTAGTAAGACATGGTGTTTGTTATGTACTGTATTGGATAGCTCTGGCTGTTGGGTCGAGTGTAGCAGAACCGTAAGCGACTCGGTGGACTTTCTCGCGGAGCAAGTTTGACGCGTCTAGATGCGATGCAGACGCGATGCCAAAGTCCTGTCACTCGTCCCAGTCACAACCCCGCCAACCTCTCAAGCCACATGTGGCTTGAGTATGTGGCCGCGCAGCCTGCATAATTTCGGCCAATGACAGAGCATGCAATACCTGAGAATACTCGAGGAAGCTGCACAGAACCTTGAGGTGGCAGTTCTCCACTTTTAGTGGATGACGACATTCTTCTTTCATTCGCAGAAGACCAAAGAAGCACTAAAAAGCGCGATTAGTAGCGAGAAGCAGCGACCTGAGCTCGGTAACCCGGGGCAGCTTTTCTGGAGATCCGAGCTCCCTCACGTAATAACCGACCGCACCTCCCGCAATTGACATCATTCTCGGTTTCGCAAACGCATTTGTCAACCTGCAATTGAACACCAAAAGGTACATCTACCCCCCTCAGTTCCTTCTCTGCACTGTCCGAATTGTCTGCAACATTGTCGATACCCAATTGACTAAGACAAGACATAGGAATACGCAAAATGTCGTCCACTCTCCTCCGAACCGCCCCCGTCCTCCGCACAGCTCTGCGAGCTGGTGCTGCGAAGCCTGCTGCTGCCATGGCCAGCACCAGCTTCGTCCGCGGCAAGGCTACTCTGCCTGACATCTCTTGTACGCATAGCCGGTTGAAATTCCTCATATGATGCATTCGCGCTAACTTGGCGTCTCCCCACAGACGACTACGGTGCGCTCGAGCCCTACATCTCGGCCCAGATCATGGAGCTTCACCACTCCAAGCACCACCAGACCTACGTCAACGGTCTCAACACCGCCCTCGAGACCGTCGAGGAGGCCAAGGCCAAGGGTGACTTTGCCAAGGCTGCCGCACAGGCTCCTTTGATCAACTTCCACGGCGGTGGACACATCAACCACTCCCTTTTCTGGGAGAACTTGGCCCCCGCCAGCAGAGAGGGCGGTGGTGAGCCCGACGGCAACCTGGCTGTACGCTTCTCCTCTTCTTTTGTAATTCCATGTTATTACGTCAACGTACTAACCGCGGCCGCAGCAAGCCATCAAGAAGGACTTTGGCTCCTTCGACACCCTGCGCAAGCAGATCAACACCTCCCTGGCCGGCATCCAGGGCAGTGGCTGGGCCTGGCTGGTCAAGGACAAGACGAGCGGCACCCTCGGCGTCGTCACCCGCGCTAACCAGGACCCGGTGACCGGCAACCTCGAGCCTTTGCTGGGCATTGACGCTTGGGAGCACGCCTACTACTTGCAGTACCAGAACCGCAAGGCCGAGTACTTCGATGCCATCTGGAACGTCGTCAACTGGAAGACTGTTGCCAAGCGCTTTGAGAAATAGGCGACCAGGGCACACATGTACGATAGGCATTTATTGATACCTTGCAGGAATTGAAAGCATTCGGTCAGTTGGAATAACACGCTGTGACTAACTCATGCTGGAGTCGATTGGCAGATACTTGATACCTTTACCAACTTCACCATGTCTAAATTGCTTCGTGATTTGCCGTTGCCGATTCCAGTGAGCTAAGATGGTATTGTCGACCAGTTGGAACGAAGATGTGCAAGCAAATGAACCCCGAGAACCCGACCTCCACGCAGCTGATATGAACAAACTTGCCTTCGGCATCTCGAGGTATCGACACGAATCCAATGTCTGACCACTTACTGCCATCAAAGTGGACGCGCTGAGCTAGCCGTCACACACGCAAGATACGTCGGGTTACCGGCCCCCTCGAACACGGAATTCATCTCCGGCCCCTTCCATCCCATCGAATCGTCCTCGTACACATATGAAATCTTGCCAGTCTTCGAGTCCTGGTACAGGATTCACGTGTTGAGGGCGTCCGACTTTCGGCCTCCTGAGTCAACCCGTGCCACAGCAGAGCCAGCCATGGAGAAGTTCGAATCGACCGTCACTGACGGCTGGCCTGACGATGTGCGCTCCTGGCCGCTGGAGGAGCGGTCATAGTTCCGCAGCCATCCATCGGTTCCTCGGTACACGATCCTTGCGCTCGATGCCGCCGTCCGGTCGCTGGCCGAGTGGATCACCTCTCGTGGAAGAATCACCAGCACCGAGCCAGGAGACGCCATGACGCCACGGTTTTGGGCTCCTGGAAATTTTGCGATTTGTAGTCTTAAAATACCTCCATGTCTCCGTTGCTCGCTTGGAGAATGGTCGACGGCCAGTATGCAGCCATCTGCGTGCCGGTATACCCAATGCGTACTTGCCTTCGTTAACGCTGTCACTTAGACCACCTCTCGAGAAGCTATCACACCAGTTCACGCCTAGAATCTTATCGGGGGACCCAATGTAGAAGACTTCGGTCTGCGGAATCACAGGCAGGGGCTTTATGCAGTCACTTTATCAGTGGCCGGCCTGTCAACGAAGGGAATCGGAGCATACGAACCTCGTCTGGCTTCGTCCACAGCTGTCCCGCGCCGAAAGGGGAGTTCGTCTCGGGTGCCACGCCAGCTTCCATTGGCGCGGTCCAGTTCTGTTAATTGGCCATGCACTGCTAACGTCTCATTGAGGCATCAGGGCCCTGGAAGAAAACCTGCAAGGTAATGTCAGAACCATATCGCCAGCCGACAGCAGCCAACGCGGATTATTTTGCATGATCTTGGTTGCACTTGTCGATGGAGGCTCGCCTACGATGCTGGGCAGACATTCGGTCGAGTGTTGATTCTGGTTTGCTGTGACTTTCCAGCCAGCCACGCCGCCGATGACTCCTCCGAAAACGAAGATGATCAGTCCCCCGACCCCAACTAGCAGCCACGGTGAACGTCGGTCTCTCCTAGATTTGATGTAGGCCATAGGCTTCGTCATCTCCCGCATAGCCACCCCAGTACTCGAGGCCGTGTTGCTTCCTGCGAAGGCGCCACCAGCAAAGACGAGTCTCTGGGCCAGCGACTGGTAGCCGTTGTTCGCCAACGTGTTTTTTTCACACCCCGTCTGTTGGGTTTGTGACGAGCCAGTGTGGGACGGCACACGCCATTAAGCTGCTCTGGAGTCGACGGCTACGAAGATAGTGTCATAAGAGGTTGCCTCTAGAACCGGTTGGGAAGCCTGCGCCGGAAGATCCATGGCGAGGAGTCGGATTTGCTAGAGAGTATCCGTAGAGATGGCAATAATGAATACTTTCCCCGGGACACATGTGTGATCGAAACGCGAAGATGCCTGGCAACAGTGATGATATCGACACATCATAAAGTCAGGAACAGGTCAGGGTTGTAGCGCCCATGGCGTGCTTGAAACATGTACAATCTAAAGCCCGCCCAACCCCCAGGCCAAGGCTACATGTCGCCTTGCTCCCCTTCGCCGATTAGCCCCTACAAGGAGACATCGCAAGGTCTTGGCACACACAAGAATCCGTCTGACTGCCCTCTTTCCCGTCTTGATCAAAGTCTCTTATCTCTCTCCATTACTCAATATCTGGCACAATTACAAAAATTGATTCAAGGGACATCAGGTTGGAGGCCTGGACATGAGCCAAGACCTGCAGCTGTGCCATCTTACCGAGAAAGGTGAACAACGCCAGGTCGCAGTCGACATCAACGTGCCCATGCTTCAACAGGCTCTATTGTCGCCTAATTAGAGGTTTTTTTCCTTTTCTCCCGGTATCGAAGCAGGTTCATCCAGCGCGTAGGGGTGGCGAGGTTCAAGTCAGATTGGCCCTAATACCGACTTGAAGCTCGTAATGATCCTTCAAGGCTCGAAGACGAGCGCCTAGGAACGGCGCAGTATTGTGTCTAATTGTGGCCGCTGCAAACAGATAGTTCCGGGCTGCCTACTTTGAGACGGTGAATATCATGACACTGCCAGGGTGTGATCACACCAAGATACCAAAGTCCCTTTCTGATGTTCCATCGGCTGCAGCAAGACTCAATAGTGACATGGCGAGGTAGTTTTAAGCGCGATCACACCAAACCCAAGGTCCCTGGCTATCCACTCACAGGCAGCAAGCTGACAACCCCAAATCAGCCTTTCTTTGAGTGCTTCTGCATCGAAATGGGTCTGATAGCCGACTTTGATTCGTCTACCCGCTCTTGAGGGAACATTCCTCGTTCTCAGCTGGAGATGGGGCTGGAGCTTGACTCCGTGAGTGGTTGAAGCCGTGTCCACCAGTCCAAGACCAGTTTTCCCGGGACTGCGCCTCCTATTGTCGAGCAGGCAGACCTTGGCCAATCCCGATATCAAGGCTGATATATTAGTCAGCTGATCGTCACTGTTGGGCACTAGGTGCTTAAAGTCTGCATTCCCCGCACGTCATGATGGGTGTGGTAAAGCCCGGCGCATGAGCTTGGTGCCTCATACAGAATGATTGATGACCCCCAAAGTCCAACGAAATAATAGCTGTTCTGCAGACCTAACCAAGTTCTTCTGGTAGGTAGTGAGGACCAATGATTTGTAGCCGCAACTCGCCACTTGCAGGCTCCTTCAACACATAAGTTATGTGCTCTTACCTCTGCTGCCGAAAGCACAGAAAGTAAAATCTAAAAGTCCTAGACAGACGAATGTTGCTTGCTACATACTGCTCCAATCATCGTCAACATATTCCGTAAAACATCACAATTTTCAACATGACCCTGTGCGAGCTTTGCAGGTCTATACCCTTAGAGGACCTCCCGCCATTCCCTCTCGAGAACTTTATGAGAACTCTCAGTGGGTACCCTCGTTTCCATCACATGGTCTTAAAACGTCACCTCCATGAAAAAGATACGCCCATCAAGCGGCTCGGCATACAGTACCATGCCAACCTGGACAGTCTCCGGAAAGCTGCGTCTGGCGGTTGCGAGCTCTGCCAGACGATTGAAAAGGAGGTCGATGCGCTGATTGACGAGATCGCAACTCTTCCTCAGCCGCGGTTAGGGGCAATGCAGTGCGAGCCCAGCTGGGATATGTGGCTGACCAGGCGTTCTGAGCCTGAGAGAATCAGAACTGGTGACGGGCTCTGGGTTGTTACCAGGAGCGCGTGGGAAAGCGATAACTGGCTGATACCCGTGGCATCAGTCGGGTTCAGTTCCGATGAAGGTGAATATTACCAGACAATCTTAACATCTCCTGAGGTACTCTTGCAATGCTCACTCAAGATTCAGACGATCCTCGCTCTGCCGGCTCGTCTGACCGCGTGTTGAAAGCGGTCCCAGACCAGACGACTCTGAACCGTGTCACCGACTGGCTCAAGAACTGTGACGAGCATCCGCATTGCCGCACGCGTGCCAAGCCGTCTCTGCCAACGCGGCTCCTCGACGTCGGTGCCCCGGGTTCCGATTCGATCAGACTTGTCGAGCCAGATGCCAATCTCTGCGATCGCTACGTCACTCTCAGTTATTGTTGGGGACAGAGACCAAAGCACTTCACGACCACCAGCGATACGATGCACGCCCGTAAAGAAGGCATCGAGGTCGGGAGTCTCCCACAGACCCTCAGAGACGCCGTTGTTATGACCCGCACCTTCGGGGTCCGGTACCTGTGGGTCGATAGCTTGTGCATCTGTCAGGACGACCTGAAAGACTGGGAGCGGGAATCGGCTCAGATGGCTGCCGTCTATTCCAACTCGTATCTGACCCTCGCAGCCACCAAATCTTCCGATATCAACGGCGGTCTCCTCTCGGCGCGGAAGCCGAGATCCTACTTCAAGCTTCCTCGCGGTGGTTCCGAGACAGGGGATGAATACATCCTCGCATCTGTCGTGCCCCTTGACACGGACATTATCCCCGAACACCATATGCAAATGAAAGGCGAGCCGTTGACCAAGAGAGCCTGGGGCTTCCAAGAACGCGTTCTCGCACGCCGCATTTTACACTTTGGAAGCGCGCAACTGTACTGGGAGTGCCTCGAAAGTTTCGAGTCCGAGGAGGGCGTCAAACTTCCGTACCGAATCCCCTGCGTTAATCCCGATTCCGATGTCATTGCCTATGTTGACAAGAAGGCGAAAGAGAATGCAGAACTTCACAAGGAGATGGACCGCTCTGCCTCATCCTTGCGGGCCTGGCCCCAACTCATCGGCGAGTACGGTCCGCGGGAGTTGACAAATCCGGCAGACAAGTTTCCGGCCATCTCCGGCGTGGCCAAAACATTCAGCAAGATCCTCGACGATGAGTATCTCGCCGGCCTCTGGCGAGGTTCGTTGATCGAGGGTCTATGCTGGCAACCCCTAGGGTGCAAACCTGCCCCGGGTGGATATCGCGCTCCGTCGTGGTCCTGGGCCTCTGTCGATGGCGTTCCTGCGATGGGCTTTCTGGGGGAAAGCGTGCCCCAGGCCAAGGTACTCGAGGCCAAGGTCGAGATCGATGGCGATAACCCCTTTGGACGCGTTAAAGACGGCTGGATCGAGCTCGAGGCTCCGCTTGTCAAGATGGTGTTGTCTGAGAACAAAGGGCCGGTGGGATACTTGATTCTGTGCAGTGAGAACAGCACTGACGACTTCACTGTCTTGCTCGACACCCTTGACGGGAGGTCCGAGGAAACCGAGAAAATTTTCAAGTCGACGGATGTTTACGCGCTAGTCTTGGCATTTGTATATGGACTTCCCATGAAGCCCGACCCGGAGCGGAAAGAAGGTCACGCTCATGCGCTCCTCGTCACTCCTGCTGAGGGGCGGCCCGGATGCATGAAGAGGATTGGGATGGTTTTGCAGCACTCGAAGAACTTTGGGACGGATGAGCTTATTTCCTCAAGGTCGACTGTCACCTTGGTGTAATTGCGGTGAAGATGAGCATACCTTTTCTGAACCCGTGAGACAGGAGCCGGATAGCTGAAGCAGATTCGTCCTAATAACAAATAAACAAGTCGCTCAGTAAACTTCTCCCAGTGTACAAATACACAATCTTTTTGTCTCACAAGTGATCTGCGCTGGCGGAAAACAAGGGCCATGAACCGATTGTGGGCCGGTAGGATCCAAATTTCTGCTTTGTTACCGGCCGCGACTCTTGTGGTTTGCCATGGAACACTATCTAGCTCTGGCAGTGTGAGAAGCGCAGTTGGGTGTATGTAAACCTTACGAAATCCAGCACGGTCCTCTCACAGTAAGGTGGGCATTAGAGTGTTCGGATCAGCTGGAGTCAGTAATGAACTCACAAGGAGCAACAATAGGCCGGTGGGAGACTTAATCAGCCGTGTTTAGGTTTTCTTTCTCTCGTCGGTCACCGACGTCTCTGGCAACTCGGCTTCCCATGTTTTGTGAATCTCATACCTGTCGCGGCGCCATCAACACAGCTGATGACAAAGAGAGTGTTACTTCTTATTCTTCAACGGCCGAGTAGCAGTTCGTTCTTCTGTTGGGTTTAAGTTCTATGTCTGCCAGGGTTCGTTTATCGAAGTATTAGCTCCTCCGTTCATTATGAAGATCGCCATCGTAGGATGCGGCCTCGCCGGCATGTCAACGTACCTGGCACTTCGCAAATTCCTCCCCAGCGGACAAGAAGTCACCATTTACGAATCGCACTCACCGCCGACTGTCCAAGACTCACTGTCTCATAGCCTCGATACCGCTCAAGCGGCTGCACCACAGGGCGGTTGTATCGGGATCTCGGCGAACGGAATGCGCGTCCTCAATAATCTCGACAGTGCGACCTATGCGACCATTCAAGATCGGGGTTACGCATACAAGACAGTCAGATTGAGGACGTCAAGTGGCTGGGACCTGAGCGTCGAGAGAAGGGCCCAACGAGAGGACGACGTGGCCGTGATGATGGCCAGGCAGGCCGCATGGCGCACATTGAGGGAGGCAATCCCCGATGACCACGTCATTATCAGAAAAGTCGCGAAAGTTTTGAAAAGAGGTCAATCGGGTAATTCAAAGCCTATAGTCTCGTTCGTTGACGGCGGGTCAGCCGAGTTTGATCTGGTCATTGGAGCAGATGGCGTTCACAGTACTGTGCGGAAACAGATCTTCAGTGACAACGGCGTTGATTATTCCGCCCTATTCGCGTAAGTCGTAGTTCCCTCGAATGTAGAAACAGCCCGATAGTAAAGTCTGCTTCTCACAAAAGCAAGCCTACCATCGTAAGGAAACACTGCTGACGCTTGTTCCGTTCAGTCAGCGATGTGCGGTTTGGGGCTTTATGCCAATGAGTGTTCCGAAAGAGGTGCTCGAGACCGAATCAATTGTCTTTGTCCTGGGTGATTATGCATCTATGGGCTACTGCGCCTACCGTCCCACGGGGGACGACTCGCTCACATGGTGGTCTGTATATGAGACCAAGGAACCGCCCAGCCGTAAAGAGGTACCCCAAGGATTCGTGTCTGCAATGCTTCAGAAGACGTACGGAGACTGGGATGAGGGAAACGTTCAGCGAATCCTACAGAAAGCTTCGGCATCTTTCATCTACCCTATCTGGACAGTCCCCGAACTTCCTACTTGGGGAGATGGTGGCGTCGTGCTCGTCGGGGATGCGGCCCATGCCATGACACCTGACATTGGCCAAGGAACCAGCCAGGCTTTTGAAGACTCGGAAGCCCTCGGAATGATTCTTGGCCTTGCGTTGCGGAAGGATGGCATTTCTGAGGACGACGCCGTTGACTTGACTGTGAAGGGTCTCTATGAATGTCGACTCCCACGCCTATCTAAGATCAAGCTACTCAACGCTAATGCTCAGTCGAGACGTGTCAAACGGAAAAAATGGGTTCAAAGAATGATATTCTTTTGTATGTGGATAATGCCGAGATTGTCTTGGCTACGTGAGTTAGAGGGATTCTTATTTCATCCAATGACTTGTTTTTCTAATATGTTTAGGCAACATTATTTATCGCAGAGGCCAGAAAACGGAAGATGTCCTCTATGGTTGGAATGCAGAAGAAGAAACAAGAAGAGTAGTTGAAATGTCGTTTCATCCGACGTGAGCATCTAGGAGGTCATCGCACGGAAGATGCAGCTGTATCTGGCCTCGGGCTTTTGTGTATTGAGATTTCACCCGGCGTCACGAGTACTTTCCTCTGACTCCCAAGCACTTTTGTGCAGTCCAAGAAAATACGGTTGATAAGGCATCAATATTTTATTTAGAGGCGGGTATAGAGACGAGATCCCATTGCTGTGGTAATGGCGCCGTCCGTGGTAGCTCCTTTTCATGCCTAGGCGCCCGACAGCTTAGTCCTCATTCGTTTTCACCGAAAGGGTGTTTTGAGACGCCATAGTCTCTAGGCGGCGGTCAAGGCTTGTTTCGTGTAGCTGTATCAGAAGCTCTCAGTCTAATAACGGCTGTCAGAGCTGAAACATCTTATTCGGCCTCCCTGAACTTGACAGGATGAGTATTGAGAAACGAGAGTGAGCCATGAGGGGTCAGGTGAGGGATGAGCGCGCTGCGCAGGAATTGACGCTCTTTCTGCTACTATCATACGATGAAATATTTGGAAATCTGGCAGAGTCCTAAACCTCGTCTGCAATTCACTTTCCAGAAGATATCGACCAACTCTGAGTTCCAAAGTCACAATGACAAGAAGCTCTTTGGGTCAGCGATCCGTCACAGAGAGTCGTCGCAGCATCATGTCGCCCAGACCACTCCGGACTGAACCAAGACCTGGATTTGGAAGATGCTCTCACTATGTTCTTGTGAAACCTAGCCTCTCTCGAAAACAAACCAAAACCTTACCCCTCTACCGCCCTCTTTCCACAAACAGTTGCAGCTGCTCCACCTGGACAGTCTCTTGGAGACTGCGGTTAACATTATGGTTATGGCCCTTTGCTTTAGTTCTTCGGTACACGTTGAGGTATGAGCTCGCTCCGAGGTCTTGCCTTACAAAGCGAGCCACGACGATCATGAATGCATTACAGTAGGACTCTGACTCGTAAGAGGTGACGTTTTTTGTGGGTGGCAACTCGGACTTGTCGGACCGTTACGAACCAATCGGCGTTACCACAACCAGTCAGAGCCGGGAAGCTACTGGTGGGCCGATTGTTCTGGGGTTTAAACGCCGAGTCTCCAAACAGCACCAACTTCCATACCCCTGCCTGTATCAGGGGTGGTATTGCTATTCGTACGCTTTTTATTATCAATCTAGGCGATAATGCCCCTCCAACTCAAAAGCTAATCTTAATGGCATGCAACCGCTCTTCATTTCATCGCCGAAGCTTAGACTCGGTCTTCCGTCCGGTCTGTCCGTAGGTCCGAGTAAATATCCAGTGTCCTTCCAACTACTATTTTATAGGCTCACCTTAATACTTTCCTTGTCCACGTCCACACCGTCACTACCTGTTCAGTCATTCAATACCATGCTTCAACCACTGAAAAACGTCATCGTTCTTGGCGGCTCTTACGTCGGGCTTGTATGAACTATCATCACCTGTTGTAAACAAACAGCATCGCTGACGTCGCAATTCTAGGCCGCCGCCAAAGAGCTCGCAGCAACTCTGCCAGCATCTCATCGTGTAGGGAAGCTCTATGCCGGATACTCGATTGAAAAATAACTGACACATCGTTATTCACGCTCTAGATCCTACTCATTGAACCGCACAGCCATTTTCACCACCTTTTTGCATTTGTGAGTCGTCGGTAAAGGGTCCTGCGCTACATGCTGAAGACGGCTGACTTTTAACGTAGCCTCGCTTCTCCATTGTGCCAAAATATGAGCACAAGGCCTTCATCCCATACACGGCAGCCTTCGCAGGGTCGCCTAACTCGTCGCGGCACCAAGTTATCCAGGCTCGCGCCCAATCACTCCGTCGCGATAGCGTCATTCTTGATCGAGACTGGCAGGGGTTGGCCGAGATCCCGTTTGAATTTCTCGTCGTCACCACTGGGACCCGGCTACCAGCACCCGGCAATATGCAACACGACGTCAAAGCGTCTTCGATCGAGTATCTCAGATCGTATCAGGAATCGGTCCTCAAAGCCTCTTCTATCGTCATAGTCGGAGGCGGCGCCGTGGGCGTCCAAATGGCGACTGACCTGAAAGAGTTCTATCCCGACAAGGAGGTTACCCTTGTGCATTCCCGCAAGCATCTCATGCCTCTGTATCATACCAAGTTGGACGAAATTGTCAAGGCTCGGTTCAGCGAGTTAGGTGTCAAGTCAGTCGAGTCATGTTATGTCTGTGGTGCAATGCTGACCTCTGAGATCCTAGAATTATCACTGAAACCCGCGCTGTACTTCCCTCCGGCAGCCTTGTCCGTGGTGACTCGCAGGCCATCTTAAAGCTCACAGACGGTCGCGAACTCAGGGCAGACCTGGTTATCCCCGCAACAGGACAAACACCGAACAACGGATTTCTTCAATCTCTCGAGCCGAGCGACGATGGAACTATCCTGAACCCATCCAATGGATTTATTAGAGTACGGCCTACGCTCCAGTTCAAGGATCCAGCGTACCCTAATCTGTTTGCCGCTGGCGACATTGCCGATACGGGAGCGCATAAAGCCGCCAGGCCCGGCGCTGCGCAGGCACAGACTGTGGCCCAGAACATTCTTGCCATGATCGATGGCCGGGAACCGGTTGGAAAGCTTTCAATCACTCCTCCGGCGATCCATCTCTCCCTGGGACTGGTGAGATTCCTGCATGGTCTTTTTCTTAGACGACGCTGACTTTCATCTCTTTGTGCCTGTTCAGAAGAAGAACATGGTTTTCAGAAACCCCAATGTGACAGCTGGGGAGACGGAGCCAACTGTCATCATGCGAGATGAGTAAGCCGTCCGATATACACCGATTGAGGGCGCCCCGCTAACTGAATACGTAGTGGCAAGGAGGATATGAATATCAACAGTGTCTGGGAGCGTCGAGGCATAAACGTCGCCGATCCTAAAGAGTATCATCTGTAACACAACGAGATGGAAGACGGCGTCGTGGAGCATACCCGGGGTCAGCAACATGAATATCGGTATATTTCTATTTGCGGTCTCACGGCGTTGTCAATTCGAGATTACTGATCAGAAATTACTCATCGCGATCACTAATCACGGTATTGTGACGAAGCACTCCGTTGCTTGACAAACACCGTTGGTAATATGGGTAGCGCGTCTAAGTGAGGATTCGATGAGACCAAAGTATTGCAGGGGACGCAAAAGAAAAGAATATAAATAACGGCGATCATGTCGTGATTGGAACGCCTGCAAAAGTCGCAAACTTGCAATCACGTTCCTCGCACCCCAAACACCAAACCCATCTTCTCAGAATACTACCAAGCACTTATAAATAACGTCTCCAAACCAAATCATGGCCACTCGTCGCATTTTCGTCATTGGCGCTACTGGGGCCCAGGGTTTGCCCGTGTGCCGCGGACTCACAAGGGACGGCGGTTACAGCCTGCGTGTGCTAACTCGCGATGCTACTTCAGCTCGGGCACAGCAACTTGCCAACCTCGGAGACGTCGAGCTTATCGAAGGGACCTTTGCCAACGAAGCCGACCTGCGCAAGGGTTTTGCAGGGTGCTGGGGAGCCTTCATCAACATCGACGGGTTCAACTGCGGCGAAAAATCAGAAACCTACTGGACCATTCGCTCGTACGAGCTAGCGGTTGAGTTGGGAATCAAGTTCTTTGTGTTCGGCAACCTCGACTACGTCTACAAGAAGAGCGGCTACAACAAGAAGTTCCGATGCGGGCATTACGATGGTAAAGGCCGCATGGCGGAGTGGATTTTGCAACAGAGAAAGAGCAACAACATGGGCGTCGCCATCTTCACTACGGGTCCGTACATCGAGATGGCGGTCTCCTCATTGACAATCATGACCCCGCGCATCGAAGACGGGGTGGTCACTTGGAGAGTCCCGCTTGGTGATGGTGCGGTTCCCCACGTCGCTCTCGATGATTGCGAACACTATGCCCGCTGGCTATTCGATAACCCGCATAGATCTGACGGAATGGACTTGGAAGTCGCCATCGACCATGTTCACTACGCGGACCTAGCCGCAGCGTTCCAGAAGGTAACAGGCAAGCCGGCTCAGTACATCGACACTCCCGCGGATGTCTACTTTGATAATATTCCCATCTCCCATCAACCAGCGGGATATAACGCCGACCCGACGGACCCGGCAACGATGTCCTTCAAGGACAACTTCTCCGGTTTCTGGAACATGTGGTCGCACTCTGGCGGAAACAAAGGCGTTATAAAGCGGAATTACGCGCTACTGGATGAAATCCATCCGGACAGGATCAAGACCCCGGAGGAGTTTTTCAGAAGGGAAGAAGAGAGAAGAAAAGCTTCCGGTCTTAACAGCCTCTTCGATTCCATTCAAGGAAACGACCTGGGGTGTGTTCTGAAGCTCAGTGAAGACAACAGACAGGGCAAACTGTAATTGGTCGGGGTGTCACTTTGGCAGATAGAGAGATGTGCAGTGAACATATATACAAATGTGCGTCTTGGATTTCGAACGAGAACATACACCGAATTGAGACTGCCCAGATGCTATCGGAAAAAGACTACAAAATGATATCGGAGTTCCAAACGCTCCACATATTTTGCACCTGAGAGAGTTGAAGTCAACCACGCCAAGTACGGTTTGATCTGTCCCTCAATTCACTCTCGGTACTTCCTTTAAGCTCCCTATCCAGATTCAGACTTTCGTCAGTGCGTCTACCCTTGTGTCCATTCCAGCTGGCGTGTTTGCAGGTAGCCGCAGTAGAAGAAACATCTACAACAGCAACCTATCCACAATATTGATTACTTCGTACCAACTGAATATTGGGGTCTGGTGCTGGTCGTAGTATTATCGTTAGGTCATACGTATTGTGATCGGACCTCTGTAATAAGTGAACCACATTACACAGCCTTTTCTCGGGCTGGAGCACTAATACCATCCATATTGGTGTACGAGGCACCTCTTGGGGCTCTGGTCGGATTGCCCATGGCTTCGCAGCTTTAGGCCCCGGTTCAGCTCTCTCAAGTCACGCCTCTGGGCACAAAACTATAATAATACCACCCCACTGGCACTTTCGATGTCAAACTTAAGACTAGACTTCGACCCCTGGATGAGTAGCAGTTTTGTTCGGCTGGGGTTCGCAAGGCGGGGCCTTGAACTACTCCGTTCAATGGCGGAAGAATGTACGATCGCAGGTTGATGCTCAGTGGCATACATAGATTGTCTTATGGAAAGCTATGTTTTACAGCAGCTCAGGGGACGTAGTTGAGCGTTTCTGTGTCCCCCAGAAGCCCGCGATCACTATGGTAGCCATTTAAACCATACACTGGCAAGCTGTATTGCTGTCCGCCGAGCATTTCCATGCCAGGCTGCATCGTGACAGGCTGGTGAGTGTCGAAAGGCTGAACAAACCCAAAGTTAAGATCCGCCTCCTTTGACGGCTGCGGTTCGTCAGGAAAGGGAACCTCCGAGAGGAAGTCAAAGTCAAAATCCGGTATGGCGTGGTCTCCAAAAATCTCCAAGGGATCCGGGATCTCTGGCGTGGTACCGGCGGTCGTCATGGTCGACGGCGACGTGTCCGCTGCCGAGGAGGTAGACCCGTCTGTCTGGGAGCTCGATGCATTGACACTCGGTGGATCCTCTAGGCCGCGCTCCTGATTCTCGAGCTGTTGGTAGCTTTTGAAGAGCGAAAGCTGGAGATTACGGGCGATTTCGATGACCTTTTGTTTCATGCCCTCCTCGACGAAGCTGAGCTCACGTTCGACTTCCCTTTCGAGTTGCCGGCGTACCAAGGGCGGAAGCTCCCGACGGAGGAAGTCTTCGTAGCCGCCAAGGTTCGTCTCGGCGTCTTCCGTGTTATAGTCTGCGCATGTCAGTCATTCTGGCTATATCAAGCAAAGCGCACCGCCTTACATGGGGATGGAATCTCCCTTTCCCTCACATCCGGGAACAGGATGACGTAGATTTGTGTCCACTTCTCGGCTTCGGTGAGTTCTGTTGCGGAAGTCTTCTTGCGAGAACGGAGCTTCTTCTCCTGGTCCTGAGTAATGCCGTCCAGAACCTCCGGCTCACGTACCTCGCACGCGTCCGGGGAGCGGGCATGTGCTTGGAGGTCTGACTGAGTCTCGAATGGTTGGGAGCAGCGCGGGCACGAGAACTTGGGGAGAGAATGCTTGCGGTATATGTGCTCCCTAAGAAGCGGTTAGCGGACAAGCTTATGGCTTCATGGAGGAGGAGCCATACTTGATACGATGGACGTGGTCCCAGCCCGGTCCGCAACAGGGGCGCTGGCTCTTGTACTTCCGAGGATTGTGCTTGAAAAATGGACACGCGAGTTTCGCGCCGTTTCCTCCGTCTTCCTGAACCTTGGACAATTTTGCCCGCGGTCGTTGGTTCCCATCATCACCATCACCGCCGCCAGCATCGTCCTCGTCCTCATCCTCTTTGTTCCTTTCCGTAGGTCTACCACGCTTTTCCGATCTCCTTACCCGCGTCTGGACTTCTCCAGCCCCCCGAGATGCTCTTTTCCTGGGTAGCGGCGCTGCTGCTGCCACCACATGAGAAGCGGGTGACCCGCCCGGTGGTGCTTCCGTATGAATATTCGGTGTTGCGGCCGACACAGAGGACGGAGCGGCCATGAACGCCTTGGGGGTGGGAGGTTGCTTCCTGGCGAGACGAGGCAGAGCCTTGTCCCTCTCTACCTGCTGATGAAAGCGAGTTTGTGGTCTTGGTGCAGGTAGTGACAGCGGCGGCGGCGGTGGCGGCGGTGGCAGGGCCGACCTCGACGCCCTACCCCTCTTACGAGCTGGCACCAGGGCATCCCGTATGGGTTGGAGGTCACTTACACTTGAATACGGTGTACTACCGAATACAGTTGCTGGAGCGGGAGGAAGGCTAGACTCTTCATGGCTGATGAAAGCACAAGGTGCAGCTGCCAGCAGCGGCGGCTCTGGCTCCTGCGACTCATCTTCGTCCTTGACCCTCAGCTTCGTGTCCAGCCAGTTCATGAACGAGGACATGGTCCTGTCGACTATGATCCTTTGGAACCTCTTTGAGGGGTCCTCGGGCTCGTGGAAGACTTCATATTCCGCACCAGAGGCGCTGCTGTCGACGTCTTTCACGCTCACGGGTCCTGACAAGTTCGGATGTGATGCTCTCGCCAGGCTCGGCGAAGACTTGGCGGGCTGTTTGAAAACATCGCTCTTGCTTTCTGCTTTGCCTTCCGCCGATGTCTTCGAAGAGAATCCTGGTCCATTAATTGC
Source organism: Colletotrichum coccodes (assembly GCA_020466075.1). Taxonomy (NCBI): domain Eukaryota; kingdom Fungi; phylum Ascomycota; class Sordariomycetes; order Glomerellales; family Glomerellaceae; genus Colletotrichum; species Colletotrichum coccodes. The sequence continues at coordinate 37,053 of JAIMZG010000365.1, forward strand.
CAAGTCGAGGGCCTTCGAGGTTGAGGGCTCGGGGCGATGGTATGCCTCCTTTGCTCCACCCTTGGTGGCAGACTCTAATTGATTCGCGGCAACAACGGCGTCGATTTCATCGTTACGCGAGCCACGTGTAAAGAAAGCCTTCTTCTTGTTTCGTTTGAACAGATGGTCTGTTGATGAAGGCAGTTCAGGAGCGCTGGGATGGGGATCCACTGAAGGAAGTTCGGTGCGTTGGCGGCTGTCGTCCTGGTCCGCACCTGGCGAATGCTGCTCCCTTTTCACGGACACATCGTCTTGATTGTCGTGCTGCCGCCCCGAAAATGCCCTGCTGAGCATGCGCGAGAGACGGCGGGCCCGAGGCTGGTTCCGAGACGAGCTCCGTGACGACTCGGTCTGTGCCGTGCCGAGGCTCTCTTCTTCCCGACCCTCATCGTCACCCACATGAGCATCGGTCGCCTCGACATCCGGTGTGAGAAACGAGTCGTCTCGGCGTCGACTGCCCTCCTCGGACGAATCCGCATCGTCGGTGACGGGGGGTTTCCCCCTTCCCTCCGGTGGTGGGCTCATGCTCCCGCACTGGCGTCCATGTGGTGCCGATTGACAGACTAGGGGTCTCGGATAGAGAAATCGCGAGTTTGGTAGTCGCGAAGATCGGTGGGTAAGATGCCAGAAGCCCCAGGCTCGGAGAGGGATGAATGCGACAAAGGTTGGGCGTTGACAGGGGCCTGGCGGCTTTTGAGGGCGGATTGAGCGTCGAGAGTTTTACGCCGCTGCGCAAAACTCGGGGGCGGCGCCACGGCACTGCGGCTGACGGTGCCCCACTTGACCGGTCGCCGTGGCCCACCCTAAATACACACCGTCCAATCCGGCCATCGGGTTCAGCCTCCTGTCTCCTGCCTCCTGTCTCCTGCCTCCTGCCTCCTGCCTCCTGCCTCCTGCCCCTTTAGGAGGGTTGCTGGTCTCGGGCAGGCAGCCTCGGGGCTCTATACCGTGCCTTCCAGTTCCATCAGGGCATCATCTCAGTTGGAGTAGCGCCTGTTAACAAAGTTCGTGTGCATATTGTGCTTCGCTTCGTGATGAGTCGGATGATGCTGATTTCTTCGAAGCGAGTCGAGGGCATCTTTGCTAGATCGACCTGGTAACTGAGAGCCAAGGGCCACCAAAGCATCGCACGGTGTTATCGGTGCTGCGTCACGTGGACACAGTTGTGTTCTCGGCGCCTCGGCCTCGGAGACTTGAGAGTCTGTTAATGAACGAACCGGGGCGACATCAGGTCGGCCTCCGGGGCAATTTGAAGTGGAGTATAATCGAATCGATGCACTGCTAGGCTTATACACAAGCAGACCGAATAGTATCGTGACGTTGTTGTGACGAGGAACCATAGGTAACCAAGCAACTCGCCTTGCGACATCGTTGGGGACTCAATCTCCCCGCTGATTAACCATGCAGGAACGATGGACAGGAAATACCGACGGGCCACGCTCAAACCATGAACCAAGGCTGCTGCTGTCGAGGGCATCATGACGCGTGGTATCAGGTATCTCCGCCGCAATCAACGCGCGCTAGGCAAGAGAATCGACTCAGATCTTTGGGCGGAGGATGTACTATCCAAGTCTTGGAGGACGATGATTATGAATACTTCTCGTGGGAGGTTGAATGTTTACCGTGACGGGGTAGCTCCCTTGATATCAGACCCAAAAACGCCGTCCCGCAGAGCGATCGCATGAGCTATTGAAAGAAAACAGGTACACACATATCACGGCCGTCGCCAACAGGCCTGGTATCGCAACAACAACATCTCATCGTGCCGACCTAAACGCCGACTCCAGTAACACGACCACAGGCTGGAAGTCACAACTGCGGCCTCCCGCCGGCGCCGCTAAAGCAACACGCCCCATCACTGGAGAAGCAACACCCGCTGGTATCGGAACAACAACAACCCCCGCGGTCCGAGAAACAACACCCGCCCCTCTTGGAGAAGCAGCATCCCGCGCTCTCGCTAAAACAGCAGCCCGGCGTGTCTCTCAAACCTTCCCACTTGTCTCCCGCCTCGAACGACATGGGATCCGTCCTCGCGTACCCCTCGTCTCCCTCCTGGTGCTGCTGCTGTCGCATACCATGCTGCGACGTGAGCATGTACCCCTCCTCTGCACCGCACTTCCCCCCTCGACTCCCCGCGAGTAGGCCGGCCGTATCTTCCTCTCCGAAGCTACTGCAGGAGCTCCGCGGCTGCTCCATGCACTCCCCCAGTTCGTGAAGAGAAGACCGAGACGAGAAAGGCGGGGTAAAGCTGGCGGTGGTAGTGGCGGGATTATCGGATGCGGAGGTGGGCCCTGTCGCAGATACCTCGTACGGCGGAGGCGCATCGTCCTGCTGTTGTCGTTGCTGCTGGCCGTCCTCCCAATCGATGGGGATCGTCTGTCGCTGGGCGTCACGCGCGATCAAAACCGGGACTTCGCTCGCCGGCGACGCATTTGTCATTGACGGGTCCATTTTTTTGGGTCTGGGTTTTCCCCCTTTTCCAATACGTAAGAACGGTTCGCGGCCAGCTTCGGGCCCCCGAGATGCAAATCGCGGGGAAATGGAGCTTCCTCGCGTGCGCGCCGTGCGATGGAGACCGGTGTGGAGATGCCGGGGCGCAATGGCCGTACGTAATGAGATGTCCGCGAGACGTTTCGATCAAGTAATGGATGGAGTTTCAAGACGTGGATTCGCGGGGAAATGGGTTCATGGGGTTAATAGAAACGATAAATGCGAGAGTCGGGAGTATGGAAGCAACGACGCTCGTCATATGGTGATTTGGACATCGCCGGAACTGGTATATAATCCAAGGAGGAAGGGAACTCGTCATCCCGGGTGTGGCACCAAGCCCGAACGGGCATGCTGTGGCTGTATTTTCAGCGTGGCTTGCCGCTTGCGAGCGGCACAACGAGGGCATGAATCCTCCTTTGCATGCCTCTGGGGTCCTCATTGGCACGTTGACGAGGGATGACGAGGCCTCGGGCTGAACATCGGCGCATCCCAGAGGAGGGCAACGTTGACATTGGCGCGACCCGGAGTTGTCGCAACCACCTCAACGAAGCCCAGCACGCTTCGTCCGCCTGCGTGGAATGCATCATCTGCACCCCAGTAGTAGACTCGATAAGCTCAGGATGGCCGGCTTCTCGCGGCCTCTCGCCTGGTAGGGCTTCGGCTGCCGCCCTGGAACACTGGGCTTCTGACCACGCGGGCGAGCATCGAGAGATAAGAAGCCGCCGCCCTACTACCAAACCGACCGGGAGCCAAGAGCAGCGTCGGCCAAGCCGTTCTCCCGCTTCTGGCTGCGGGCGTTCAGCCCTGGGATGAGAAAACGAGAAAACCCCCTACGCGGCATCGCCTTATCAGTGTGCAGCAGCCCTTGGCCATGCCTCGGCGATCATCAAACGGCCCAGCCCAAGCCTCCGGCGACTGGGAGCGGCAGCGGCATTCCTTCTGTGCCAACGGCTCGCTTCCCGTCCAGAGCCTTAGCGGGAGCCATCGTTAAGGGCCACGGTCGCCTTGTCTTCAGCTTCGATGGCGGAAGAGGCTAGGAGAACCAGAAAGTAACCTCTTGGCGCATGTACAGATATCTCCGACCCGGCCGCCCTTGCAGCGCCTGTCTTTCAGCTGGTGAAGTTGAGGCTGCGATATGCCAACGACATCTCGACCGAACCACCCCAAAAAGGAACGAACGTCCTGAGCGGTCAGCGGACACTAAATATCTGGCTAATAACGCCTGCTTTGACGGAGAAACTCATGAAGCCTGGCACCGTGCGCGAGTCGTCGTCGACACCTTACGTTCGTCAACTCGATTGGTTCTTCTCGTCGGATGTTGATCAATTCATGATAGGAACCAGCGCGGAACGGAGTTTGTTCACGCATGCATTGCTGATTTCTGATATCGACTCGAAACGCTGCGAGATTGCACAACAATTCAATATTCGAAGCGGGTCCTGGAATCACACAAAAGCCAGATTTCGGACAGTCCGAACACAGGAGACCCATCGCATCCCATCCACACCTGGACTATGGAGAGATAAGACGCGAGAGCTAAGGCCAACGCCTAAAGGAAGCCATTACGTACAAGAATTGTTTTGCGCACGAATGAGGGCATCATCACGCTTCCCCGGAGGATGCTAATTGATTCATCACCTTGGATTGGATTGTCTAGACTCTGCCATGCTCTCCGCAGTTACTAGACGACAAAGGGTGGTGTTTTGGAAGCAGATGGTACCTCCAACACAGACCATGCATGACATGACACACGACAACGAAAAGTAGCCTCGTCCTTTCACATGCGATGAGGGGTTTTTAGCAGCGAGTATGTCGTCCTCCTCGGCATCTCTAACCCACGCCTGGCTCGGACCAGTGCCTGTCTGATGACGATTCGCACCTTGACTTTTTTGATGCGGCAGCGCAGGTTACGAGGCATTGAGTGGCCCAGCCAAGGAAACCGAGGGTGGGCGTTTTGCCCCTTCGGTTGCTCACCACTCGAGGCAATTTTGAATACGGGGGCATCTGCGACTGCCGCGCCGCCAATGTGGGTTATTTATTTCTTGATTGCCTGCCAGCGTGCCTCCCCGGGATGGAGAATATTTGGTCGACCGCGTTGGCGCTGCAACCGAAGGCGGGCTGTGCAATTGTTCCCACATGTTTCGCCGGACGACAGAGAGGGAGAGAGAGTAGATGCAAATATCACAAGAAGCATCTAATGTCAACAGATGACGCTAGGGCTTGGTCAAGTCGAGATATATCTACTCAACCCCAAAGTGCCGCCGTGCTGGTGGCAATTTTGAAAGATACGTTTTGCCGGGGATATCCTCGCACCAAACCATTCCGTGCGTGGTCCAGGTCAGCACCTCTCTCCAGCGTGACTGAGTCGTGCGACGCTCCGTATCGGAGGCATTTCCAGCATCCAATGCCCGACGGACCAGAGAGTTGCCTAGCGGTCGGATCCTTGGGTGTTCTTACCCCTGACCTACACGCACTCTTCCTGGGTAGGCTGGAACAAGATACACTCTTGGGCGTTTCCCCGAGTTCACCCCAATTTAACTGGAGCGTCGCTGGGTTGCTGGGACATGGGTGCGTGGTGGGCATGGTAGCCCAATTGTCCCCCAAGGGATCCGCATAAATGTGGTACCTCTGGTCCTTTGGGTCTCTGGAGAAAAGCAGTGCAGATAAGAGTTCCGTCTCGTCCTTCCGTCTGTTTGATATCGGAAGCATAGATAAGAGTTGAATGACTTTGTACTGACTTTGAGGATGCGACTCGCGGGAGTCTCAGAGAGACTCGGATCGTTGTCGGCTTGACGAATCAAGATGCAGTGAGTAGGGGGGAGCCCGAGATTAGGATGAGGGGGCTGATGGAAGGGCGCTAGAAGGTCCAACGGAAGGTCTTGGTCTGGGCTGAGAGGCCGTGATGCCGGGATGTGCATGCCAGCCGGTTTGGCTAGGCAGTCATCTTCGATCACCAGGTGCTCAAACAGAAGACGACAACGGCGACCGAACAGAGGCCGCTTGTTGATGCCCATGTGGGATTGGTGGGATTGGTGCTGCAGCAGATACAAGAGAATTTGCCCCCTCAACGGCGGCCCACGCTAGGTGAGGCTGGTGCATTGATGGCTCGTTCGAAACGAGTCGGCAAATAGGATGAGCCATGTCCGCCTTTCGTCTCTTATCGCAAAGCCACCTGTGGTATCGGTTGCTGGTCGTTCCGAATCCGCCTGTACATTATCGCCAACAATCAGCACCACGCCATGACGAAATTTTGGCATTAACTGACTTATCGCATTGCACTGGAATGTCGAGTGAACCCTCACGCTGCCTTACCTGGGAACTGCCCGGCCCATTACCGAAAGAGTATGTGCCGCGGGTATGTGTGTGTGTCGACTGAGGCCGCAATTGGTGTTATAGCTGGGGCACCTGATACAGCCGCGATAGGGCCTACACCGGTGAAGACGCGACGCTGTCGTGTTCTACATGGAGAAGCGGTGGTAATTGGAGGTGTCGAACAGGGGGGGTTTAATCTCCTTTGATTCATTCCCCTGCAGGTTGCAAAGAGTCCATTCCAGGTTCCTGCCCAGTCGTCGAAACGAAACGCAACGTCTGACGACCTTTTTGTCCGTAGTTGCTAATGACAATGGCTCTCCCAAGCCGCGGCCGTGGGACCAGTAAGCCGGAGACCAAACAACCATAGGTTCGAGAAATTCAAAGGATGTTTCCGTGTCGAATTAGAAACTATGACGCTGCGCTGCGAGGGGTTGACGCATCGGAAGATTCGCAAGCCATCACGCGACGGCGTTGGCAACGAAAGCTAGCGCCGCAATAGGCGCTAGAAGCCTCGAGACTGAGAGTGTGTGTCAGCTGCGGTTGTTGGCCCTGTCTTGTCCTGCTGCTGCACGACGTCGGGGGTCTGCAAGGGTGGGAGAGAAACCTGGGGGGCCAAGATCAACCCCCCCCTGGTGGTCCACCCACACATGCATACCCGGACCAGCCAGTCTGTCTGCGGGAGCGAAAACCGACGAGGGAAAGAGGCCGGAGCGCATTGCTTGGCGACGCAGCCATCGAAAGGGAACAGCCAGATCCCGTGGATGCCGTGCCGAGCAGTAACTTTGTAACCCTGGCCAGAAGCCGGGCTGAATCCCATTCAAGTGGCTTGCTTGCAGGATTTGTTCCCGGTGAGCCTCTTCAATGTCGATAACGAGTAGACGCAAAGACGCACTGACTGCGACACGCAGGCTGTCCAAGTGTCAGTCAGTCATTCCAGCCGAGCCTATCTGGGCTCGTCTCCAATGTTGCGGACTTGGACCTCTGGCTGGCCCTTTTCTCCTCTCTCCCCTCACCGACCCAGTCCTAGTTCCCAGAGACTCGTGCTCTTCGCTCCACTCACGCTCCAGTCCGTCCCACCCACCGGTTCGAGGGGTCGAGGGTCGAACGAATCTTGAGATAACGTTGAGGAGGCAGCTGGCAGCGTGCAGTGGGCGGAGACGGGGGGCGGCCACTTTTTCGGAGCCATTTGCTAACGGCTTCAAGTTACGACTTGGCCATTGGCCAACCAGCGCTGACCACGCTATCAGGGACGCTCTGATGCTCAATCGCCCGGATGGGGCGCACGTCTCAGTGGAGCGAGCCTGGAGAGTAGCTTGACATCCCGTTGATGTGGTTCGCCCCATGGGCACTTGTATCGTCGGCCCCCGTGTGTAGCGACTGCGACTGCGACTCCGTTCGCGCAGTGCCTGTCTTTGGCCGAATATGGAGTTGTTCCCATACCTGGGTTCTTCGTTAGCGTGTCATGCATGTCGGAAAGCTGTCCGCGGCCAAACGCCTAGCTCACATCAGCTGTTGCTCGTCCCCGTTGGCCTGGCCTCAGGCACGGTACGTATTGAAGCACGACCGAAAGCCAAATCGCCCCCATACCCACCACAATCGTATGCGACAGGAAACGGGGTTTGCTGTCCAGGATGGTGTGCCATATGGCTCGTCCTTGCTAAGATCTTCGTCCTTCGCCTGTCGAGAAGGGGGGAGGGGCCAAAGCAGGATAGACCAACCCAACACACTTCCAGCCCTGGACCCTCACCTCTTTCTTCTTCTCTCGTGTGTAATTACCCATCGTCAACGGAGCGCATCCTAGTGGCCTTCCGTGCATGGCTGATTGGATCCGCTTGTCGCCCTTGACAAGAACCCTTAGTCCTTGCACGCCCGGTCCTGTCTCGATCGACATTTCCTTCATAAAGCTGTCGTCTCCCCCCATCCGATCTGTCCAGAGTCGATTCGGTACTCCCCTCCGTCCTTTCTCATTCCTTCCCGGGTCGTGCTCCCGCAATCTTTCTTTAGAAACAGACGTGCCATCGTCTGTCCGCCCCTCCATAGTCTTGAGACTGCTTCCCGTCTTGCACGGAAGCTGAACATCACAATGGCTGCTCAAGAAGGGGCCATGCCCACCAAGGTCGAAGCTGACGAGAAGGCCATCGGTGGCCCTCCTGGCTACGACTCCGGCAGCGGGGAGCCCGTTCGTGGCGCCATCAGCGAGGAGTCATGGGCAACTCGCGCCGGCTTGAACCTGACTTCGTTCAAGAAGCGCGAATATGGCCGCGGCATCGTCGAACTCGACCGCGCCATGAGCAGTCGCCATCTTCACATGATCGCCATCGGTGGTTCCATCGGTGCTGGTTTCTTCGTCGGTTCCGGTGGTGCTCTGAGCAAGGGTGTAAGTTCTCTCGTTCGCATTCATCGGGGCTACTGTCGCTTTAGCCGGGTTATCCATTTATGATTTGTTCTGACATATCGCAGGGCCCCGGCTCACTCTTCATCGACTTCCTCCTCGTTGGTATCATGATGTTCAACGTCGGTAAGTACTGGGGATCCGTCATCGATCCACCCCAATTTGTGCGCGCAGTAGCTGACATGATAAAGTGTACGCCCTCGGTGAGCTCGCCGTTATGTATCCCGTCTCTGGTGGCTTCTACACGTACTCGACTCGCTTCATCGATCCCTCTTGGGGCTTCGCCATGGGCTGGAACTACGTCTTCCAATGGGCTATTGTCCTTCCGCTCGAGTTGACAGTTTGCGGACTTGTCGTTCAATACTGGAATGACCAAATCAGTGTCGCCGTCTGGATCACCATCTTCCTGATCGCTATCATCGTAATCAACGTCTTTGGTTCCATAGGATACGCAGAGGAGGAGTTTTGGTCGTCTTGCATCAAGCTCGGTGCCACGATTGTCTTCATGATCATCTCCCTCGTCCTCGTGCTTGGCGGCGGACCGACCAGCGGCAGGTACAGTGAGTACCAGGGTGCAAAGCTGTGGTATGATCCCGGTGCCTTCCGCAACGGCTTCAAGGGCTTCTGCTCCGTCTTCGTCACGGCAGCGTTCTCCTTCTCCGGCACCGAATTGGTTGGCCTTGCTGCGGCTGAGGCCAAGAACCCTGTCAAGTCGCTTCCTGGCGCCATCAAGCAGGTGTTCTGGCGTATCTCGCTCTTCTACATCCTGGGTCTTTTCTTCGTCGGTCTGTTGATCCCGTCTGACGACCCCTCGCTGCTCTCCGAGTCCTCGTACTCTGACGTCAAGGCCTCACCTTTCGTACTTGTCGGAAAGTACGCTGGACTCCAGGGCTTCGACCACTTCATGAACGTCGTCATCCTCGTATCCGTTCTGTCGATTGGCGTGTCGGGTGTGTATGGCGGATCGCGTACCCTCACTGCCTTGGCCCAGCAGGGATATGCGCCCAAGATTTTCACCTTCATCGACCGTTCGGGACGTCCCTTGCCGTCCGTCTTCGCCATCCTCATCTTCGGACCGCTGGCGTATGTCAACCTTAACGCTTCTGGACCCGTCGTGTTCGATTGGTTGTTGGCGCTCTCGGGTCTGGCGGCCGTCTTCACCTGGGGCTCCATCTGCCTGGCGCATATCCGCTTCCGCAAGGCTTGGGCGTATCACGGCCACACTCTCGACGAGATCCCCTTCAAGGCAATCGGTGGCACCGCCGGCTCCTGGCTCGGTCTCTTCTTGTGCTTCGTCGTCCTTGCCGCTCAGGTATGTCTAGTTCATCGCTGACGAAGATGGAAAGTGAGACACTAACGAGATGACACAGTTCTACACCGCGATTGCCCCTCCAGGCACGAGTGAGCTGAACGGCGCTGAAGGCTTCTTCAAGTCGTACCTCGCGCTCCCTGTCGTGATGGTCTTCTGGCTGGGCGGTTTCCTCTGGAAGCGCACTGGCTGGCTTCGTACCGCACAGATGGATGTCGACACTGGCCGACGTGAGCTCGACTGGGACGAGATCCACGCGTACCGCGCGCGTATTGCTGCGATGCCCGCGTGGAGGCGTGCCCTCAACAAGATCTGGTAATTCGAGCCAGAATGACCGACGAGAAAATGTGCCCGGGTCTGGCGCTGCGAACTGGCAGGCAGCAGGGCTTATCGGCAGTTTATGTACATTGTAATGTTGGGGCGTTCCACAGCTGGCGACGTGCCTCAAAGAATGAGTGTTCATTCTTGTAATTGTTAGCTAAACCAAGATACCACGAGTGCTTCACTGAACTGACAGATTTTCCAACACTTGCACACTGTGACCCTGAAGGCTGCTGTTGACGTCTCCGACACGCGTTAGTTGTTGTTTCCCGTGCGTCGTCAGTACAGGCAGACAGTAGAAGGCGTTGGAGGCCGGACAGCTTGTTATAGCTCGTGTGCTGGCGGCCATCAGCGCCAAGTCTCGGCGGGCGTCTTATCTTGGAGAAAGCTGGTCGTCCACTGATGGCACGGGCTGATAACGGTGATTGCACAGGCTCGAAGCAATCATTCTTGGGGGACCAGGGGCTTCGCCGAATGGAAAGCTAGGGTTCTTCTTGGAGGGTCTTGGACGATTGCCGTCAGGGTAAGGGGCGGCCAGCCCAGAACAGCAGGTGACCAGATCTGGTCGGCGGCGATGGCTGTAGATGGTTGGCGCAGCGGCACGATATCTCTCGGCGTAGAGAAGGATAGGATAACATTGGGCGGTGTTCTTGCCCAATTCAGCGCTTCTGCCCGCTGGAAGATAAGGGGCCAAGCGGCCAAGGGCGTCGGGGTAGAGGCAGAGAGAGTATCGAATGATTCCAAGTCGGGGGGTTGATGCGGGGATGGATGTTGGCGGTGTTGGCGGTGTTGGCGGTGTTGGCATCGTGTCTTGGTGTTTCCGCCTGGCGTTGGTTGGCGTTGTCGGTTGGACGTGTTGTCACGGGGAGGGTGGAAAGTCATCCGCTCCCGAGCTTGGGGTTCGGCGGGGCATCTCGGAGCCGAGAATGTTCGATTGGTACAGGTAACGAAGGTAGGTGCACATGTTGTTCCTTCCTCGTCTTGATTGATCGTGAGGTGGCTCCTTCCTCGATTTTAATCGACACTCGCTGATCAAATACCTCAGGGCGACAGGGTGACAAGAACGCCTTACAAACACTGCGGAGGGTGCCCCAATGTCGTTTTGGCGCCCTTCGATCCCAAGCCCCCCCACAACGCCCCGCTCGCATCTGTCACACAGGGTGTCCCCCACAAGCTCCCCTCTAAATTTCCTCTTCTGTCATGTAATAGAAAACTTTCACTCCCCTCCCTCACTTAGTCAATTTGACCCCATCCTCACGTCTGTGTGAGCGGTGGACAAGGCTGCCCTTTCCCAGAAGAGCATGAGGTGATATTGCTACTCCCATGTTATTTGGCTTGTAGCTGGTAAGGCAGAGAGCCGGTATTCAATTACTCAAATGCGATGCTAGTGAGGTGAAAATGTCAATTACGATACGTCTTTGAGGACCTCGGTTTCCCAGATCCTCTGTGACAATGGAGGACTCTCAGCAACATGTGAAGAGGCACATATAACGAGGAGCCGAGGAACTTGTTGATTCTTCTTTGGAATCTACTTGAAGCTGTGGGTTATCCGTATAACCTCCAATTTACAGCCGGAGACACCCAAGGTTGTGAATCTGGGGTTGAGTGCGTAGCTTGAATTTTCTATGACCATCCCAGATACAGAACCTGGTTTGAAGGAGGCATTGTCTAGACGATGCTCGTCGATCGTTGGGACCGTGTCTTGTCAGAAGAGAATGAAAAACCGCGGGCGGCGCCAATTCTACATGGAGGACCCGGCAAGAGGACATAGCCGCCTTGCCCTTGAGCTCTTCCTCGGCTATTAGATTCGTTGACCACCTCGAATTGGCAAGCATACGATGGACCGACCCAGCACCTCAGCCCCGACATAGTAACATACCTCTGAGGTGTGTCTGTCTCGTAAAGTGCTGCACCAGTTTCTTCAACTCAGACCCGAATCAAAGTAGCTCTGTCAAAAGTTCAACAGCATCATCAGTGGAGGCGTCTTTGAGCAACGCGCGATGCGTACCTTGATTCCGCAATGCCTCCTTCGGGTCAGCGGTCTCAGCACAGCCACGCGGTTCCGATACCATTTCGGCGCTAGGCTCGGGGAGATATGCATCGTGCCATGGTATATATCTGTCCGCGGTAGGTGTTTTTGGAGGTTTGAAGGAGCGCTTTGACTTTCGCGTGCAGGGCGACTTCCTTGGTCGAGTCTTGGGTCTTGACGTTGCGGCGGACGGTGCAGTGAGGATAATACACGACAAGAACCAACGCTCATATTCGACAACGGGGAAGGAAATGGTCCTCGCCGATGAGCTCTACTCTCACCCATGGAGAGAACCGCCAAGGCCCGTTCAAAAAAAACCCACATTGGATGTCAGCTAGTGCGTCCAAACTCTCAACCGTCAACTACACCGGCATCACGAAACGCTCATGTTCTTGGTAAGCTGCAGGTGTATAAGAATTTGTTGCGACACATCGACATCTTCCGCCAAGTGGCAAACGACTGTTTGTATCTATCATCTTTCACGTCATTACATCCGCTAATTACAAGCATGCCTCGAGGGGCATCATTTCCTCCTCACATCATCCGCTAAGCTTCGAAAACACACAACCGCGACAGCCAGGCCGCACACGCAAACAGCTCGTTCCTCTAGTGGAATTCACCGATGCGGGGGCCAAAGTACTCGCCCTTAGGAAGGGTGAGAAGACGACAGGCCTTGCCCTCGCAACCCTCAGACACGACGCTGTTACCCCACCAATCTATCTCAATATCCTGCCACTGAAGTCCAAAGAAGATGACGATTCCAGCGATGGCGATACCGCAAGAAAAGGCGGCAGAGAGGACAAAGTTGTACTAGGAACGTTAGCATTGAGGTCATTTTTGCTGCAGTAGACGACGAATCTTACCTTAGACCACAGACCTAGGTAGCGACTCTTGAGGTAGATCCAAGAAAAGTAGGCAATAGGCACAGAGGGCCAGACGAAGGACATATTGTATGGGGCCCAGACGAGACATCCGTACATGATGGCGACGGGGTGAATCTGGCGAACCCACTTCCACTTGGGGAAGACCTTGTTCAGGCCCCAGAAGAAGAGGACAATAAAGACACCAAGAGGGAAGCCGAGGAGGGTAGCAGTATACTGGCCCCCAGCACCCCAGATCTTCTTGGGTCCAACAGTACCCCAGAGGACAGAGGCAGTAAAGAAGGTGTTGATACCGGGGCAGGTCATCTTGAACTTGGCGTCCTCGGTACAAATACCGTCGATGCTGGTCATTTGGAATTTCAGAACCGCAAGACAGACAAGAGTTGAGATGAACGTCGCGACCATTTGAGCCCAGAAGGTGTGGCGTGGGGGAATCTTGACGTAGTGTGCAAGCTTGAGGTCGTTGGAGAACCAGACGGCGTGCGCGCACGTGACGTAGCCGAAGGACTTGAAGTAGTTCATGGCCAACGCGTTACCCTCGACCCAGGAACCACCGATAAATTCGGCAAGAACGTTGAGTGTGACCTCGATACCGGTCATTGCCTTAATTATACCGACGGGAACGACGAAGATGAGGCAGAGGATGATACCGTAGAAAACAACACCAACGGTGGTGTAAGTGGGCCAAGCTGCGATACCGGCACAACCGAGGGCGACAGCGGCAACCAATGTAAGACCGTACCACCATTCAGGGACTTCAGGGTAATTTTTCATCCTTGAGAGTGTCAGTTAGAACGGAGACAAGTGTCTGGGTGCCAGGGGCGGCTTACAAGCGGCTGTGGACGTCAAGAACCTGGTCCTTCTCAACATCGCTATCCTTCCTGAAGCTGCCAATGAGAGCCTTGAAGCCGAGGACAATCTCGTGACGGTGGTACAGGGCGGCGTAGGTGATGGTGGCAGTGTAGATGGCGAAGAAGAACATGTAGACCATGACGTTGGCGGCTCCCAGGAAGGGGGGAGAGTAGGCCTCGTAGGCCTCCTTGTCGAAGAGGCCGTGCTCGTTGACGGCGCGGGACACGTTGTAGAGGGCTCCGAAGTGGTCGTAGACCTTGTTGGAGTTGATGGGCAGGTATCCGGTGTTGTAGGTGTTGGTGTACCACACGGCCAGCACGATGAACATGGAGAAAAAGGCGCCGAGGAACTTGTTGAAGGTGGAGAAGAACGGAACCATCAGGGGGTCGGTGTTGTCGTACAAGCTGCGTTCTGTCAGTAGGCGAGGACGGCACGGGGAGCGAGGCTGATGCTTACAGGATGTTCCAGTCGAACGTCGGCCAGGGGTTGATACCGAGACCGCTGTTGGAACCGGTGACCGTCGCGAGGTTGCGGTTGTTGGGGGCGATCCAGGTCATCCAGCTGAAGGCGCTGAGGGCCGTGAAGAGGTAGTTGGGGAACCAGAACCACACGAACATGGCACCGAAGGCGATGTAGAAGAACTTTTGACGACTGGCGCGCCAGATGCTGCGGAAGGGGCCGTCGACGGTGGTGTTCTTGTCGGTGTGGAAAGCAGAGTTCAGCGCGATGGTCACCAGGGACGCGGGCCACACGCAGTACGAGGGGTAGACGAGGAAGCGACGGCAAAGGCCGGCGAGACCGTATCCGATGAAGTTCGTCGACAGCGAGATGAGCAGCTGGTAGCCGAAGTTGGCGGCGTACGACTGGTTGAAGAACTTGGGCAGCCTTGGGGTTCGAGTTAGAACGTGATACGCGGCTGGTGAGGAGGAAGGGCAGCTTACCACTGCGTCCAGATGATGTAGTTGGTGTAGGGGATGTTGTAGGCGACGTTGGCCATGATGGTGATGAGCATGTGCTCCTTGCGGTTGAAGGGGCCGGGATTCAGAGAGATGCGCTGGCCGCCAACCGTGAAACCGACATCGGGAAGGGCCTTCTCCCAGAGCTTGCCAAGGGGGTAGGCGAGCAGTTGGGCAACGTTGGCCAAAATCGTAATGGAAGGGTAACGGACCGAGAAGAGCTGGTTGACGAAGGCGAGCAGGGCAGAGAAGATGAGACCGATGGTCCACGCACGGATGGTGGAGACGGGCATAGAGGGGTCGTCGTGGTTGTCGACGACGGCCCGGACCTCGGCGTAGGGCGAGTTGCCGGTGATGAGGGCGGCCTCGAGCTTCATCTCCTGGATCAGGGTCTCGTGCTTCTCGGGGTTCTCGAAGACGTTGTCGTTGGAGAGGAACGCCTCGATCTTTTCGATGATGGCGAGCGGGAAGTTGGGATCCTTTTCGTGGATCTTGTGGACGTTGAACATCATCTCGCGGACCTCCTCGAGGGACAGCTGCGAGGCGAGCTCCTTGGCCTCGAGGAGATCGTCCTCGGTGACGTTGAGGTCTTTCTCGACGTGCTCATTGTACTCGGCGCTATCGAGGTGGGTTTCGACGTGCTTGGAGGGGAAAGTCAGCACATGGTGTAGAGCTGAGGAGGCGGATGAGGCTCAGAGGGAAGCCCATGGCGGACTCGGGTCAACTTACGGGTACCGGCTTCTCACTCGAGATCACGCCGCCGCCGCCCTGGGCGGGGGCCCGTTCTTCACGGATGTCGGACATGGTGTTTCGCTGGGTCAGTACTCTTCACCTTGTGGTAAGGCGTGGAAGGCTGATTTGCTGGACCCGTTGACTTTTGGGCTGGAGGTTTGCCAGTGACCGAGAACAGGAGAAACCGGGTCGAGGACAACGAGGATATCTCAGCCTTTTAATATCCATCACCACGAGGCGGCCACCCCAGTCGCACCGGATGCTTATCGACGGTGGAGCCACAGATTTCCAACCGCCTGGCAACGAGCAGAGAGACACACAGACCGACATGGTCGCGGTTGCAGTGTCGCCACAAGCGATCCCCAGAACAAAGCAAAGATCCCCTTGGTCTTAGAAGGGAAGCTGCGATTACACTGGCCAGTCGAGAACAGCTTCCTCTTTTTCGAACAGGGTGGTGCAGCATGGGTGATCTTGTTCGAGGCCGGAAATCTAGCTGGGCGACCCCTCCTCGCAGTTGTGCGTCCGGAGACCCAGTGCAACCCTGGCGACAGGGAGGTCTACCTTCTGGATTTCGACAAGGCCGATATCAAAGGTTCTGGTACACTGTGGGAGGGATCGTTCTGCATCCTTGCTTTATCCGCATTGGGCGCAATCTGTCGAGTATAGGGCAGTCGGCAGGGAACAGAATGGGATGAGAGGTTGCGAGAGGATGACAGCAAGGGCGAGAAACACCAAGACAAGCAACATCGCGTCTATCACAGTACGTACTCGAGCCTTTCCGAAGCAACCTCGAACGTTAAGACAGCGACATGGTTCGTCTGCTTTCTGCCTTTCCAGGCGTGAGGGAAACACAACCCCACCATCACCACCTCCTCCTCCTCCTCCTCCTCCCGGCCATCCACACCGGCCGTTCGATACCCACGAACCTGCAGAACGGACCCCGGTCGCTTACATGGGTGGTATTGACGGCCAGTACTTGTTGCCGCTGGCAAAGCTTCCGCCGCTGCTGTTGGCATCGTTTCCGGTTTCTCCAACCCGCCGGATAACTCTC
The DNA here is from genome assembly GCA_020466075.1 of Colletotrichum coccodes. Taxonomy (NCBI): domain Eukaryota; kingdom Fungi; phylum Ascomycota; class Sordariomycetes; order Glomerellales; family Glomerellaceae; genus Colletotrichum; species Colletotrichum coccodes. The sequence goes on from JAIMZG010000365.1 coordinate 53,417, forward strand.
GGCTTGGGCCATCGAAATGCGCCCCCCGCCAACTTTGCCAAGCAGCCGGGTGCCGGAGTGGCTTGATCGAGTGAGGAAGGTCTGCGACTTTTTGCGACGGAACTTTTTTCAAGCCTCTGCGAGTGCGGCTGCAGCGCTCGCAAGACCGAGTCTACGAATCACGCGGCGGGCGCTGGTACTTTTGCATCTTACGCCCATGTCGCAATCGCGATGGCTTCATCGTGGTGCGACGCACGCGCCCGCAGAAAGAGTGCAGGCCTTGTACCATTCTCCGCCGATCCAGTTTTTGAAAGAGAGTTGGCAAACAGGCCTCCAATCCTAAAGTCTCGTCATGACAGCAGCTTAATTTGCCTTCCCCAAACCCTCAATCTCTCCATATAATATCGGTGGCGGGGGGATGCTTGGTGGCAAGGTGGCCACCGTCTCCATGTTCCGTCTGGTTCCATCTCGGGATCACTCTCGGCACTGACCGCTCGCTGTCGCGTGTGAGAGCAACACCGTCCCGTTCAGTGTTTAACGTGTCCATGTGCGCTCCGGCAACACGCAGCAGGCAGGATATCTGGTGGGACTGACATGTGGGACGGGGCCGCCGCGTAAGAGTGTTCATGTCCAGTTCTCGTGCAGTGGATTATGGGGCCTAGCCGCGCACACGACCAGGCGGCAAGATGATGGAGGCCTGCATGGGTCGGGGAGGACGCCCAACTGGTACTACTGCCATCAAGACCTGGCCGGAGATCCACGGCCTTCTCGCTGTGCCGCCTCGGTTCGTTCAGCTGGCCAGCAAAGGCACCTCGCAGATGCAGCGAAGGAGCTTTTGTTGGTGCACCACGTTAGAGCGCAGCGGTCCAGCGGTGTTTGCCGTTGGGAGGGTGAGAGGCGTGCGCGGGAGGCACCGTCAAACCGGCGTCGAAGAAGCACAGAAGGATGGCGGAAAACGGTTTGTTCATCCATCCCCTGGTGACTGTTGGAGGATTGATATCTGACGAATCAACCCGCGGCCCTTTGCTTTTGGTCCGTCTTCATCGAGGCACACTAGTCGACGGCAGAGACGACTGATGCCGCTTGGCAGCCTGGCCCAAGGCTAAAGACGGACATGATCGATGGACCCTGGATAGTGGCGTCCTCCCCCCCGAGCACTTCCAAGCCTCCCAAGCCTCCTAAGCCTCCCAAGCCTCCCAAGCTTTCCAAGCTTTCCAAGCCTGCCGCCCAAGACCATCACGACATGGCCCCAAGACGTCCAAGACGTGGCATCCAAGAAGGACAAGAAATGTCAAGAGATCTGCTCCGAGAGCTTGTCGTTATGCCAAGTCTGCACACCAACATGACCCTGGGAGGAGGCGACAACGTCAATGAGGCAAGCCATTACATCTTTCAACAGCACAGGACTTCAGTCCAGAGTCCAGAGCCCAG